>VZTO01026195.1:13888-32049 GCA_013400615.1 Syrrhaptes paradoxus | reverse complement strand
CAATTGAAGAGATGATATTCAAAGACTTGCTCCTCCTTCCCTCACTGCAGCTTCCACTTTCTCCCCCACTTAGAGCACAGCCACACAAAGTGTTCACTTGGCATCCAGCACAGCTGAGAGGGTGGAAAACTTTGGCAGGATGAGTAGGAATGAGTAACTGAGATTGGAGAGGATGGACAAACTTTTTCAGATGGTAATAAAAAAATAAACCTTGTTCTAGGTGCCAAACAAACACAGACATGAATAAATCAGTAAGCACTAGCACTGAACAGTAAAATCAGTAGTACAGTAAGTAGTATCAATATTAGAAATAGCTACAAGCCATCTGTTTACCTTTTCTCATTTGGCCAATGCTGACCGCCATGGGAGAGCCATTGGGACTGTCCAACGTCACAAGTGTTGAGAATGCAAAAACTGAATCGTTGTGAGGGGAATGAGTTGACAGGCTGAGCAGAAACATAGTTTATGTGTGATAGCCATACATGGGTGTCTAAAAATCAGGCCACTTTTAAACTCACTCTTAGGCACTCAAAGCATCCATTACTTAATTCTTAAAAGCCTTTACCAAGTACATTTATAAAAGTACTTTCTTACCTGAAGCTGCACATACAGAAATGCATTAAAAAACATTTTATGTATTTCCTATCAACCAACATCCTGGATATAATCAGTGTAAATACCACTCAACATTTATACAACGCTTTACATTTCCAAAGTGTCACCATACTAACTGTACCTAATTAATCTTGCATGACTGCTGGAGTAAAGGAAATAATTTATCAGTCACTCTTGTTGCATATTTGAGAGCAATCCCACATAATTACACCATTCAAATAATGCAATTTTGCGAGAGGACTCTTGGCACCAAAAAGCTTTAAGAAAGTTGCAGTAAGGTGGTGTCTACTGCTTACCACATGTATTGCGTCACAACACTGAAAATCTGGCCTAACTTTTTGTACAGGCTCACATGGTTCCACTCCTTCCTGAAAACCCCAAAGACCTTAAGAGAAGATTCAAAAGAAGACAGGAAGGAAGATGACCAGTAAGAATACTCAGAGGTAGCAATTTTAAAGAACTGTAAATTCCCTAGGAAATAATCTGTAGCTCCATTTCCTAAGGAAACAAATTTACGTGTCTGTGCTGTCTTTCTAATCATCTATTTGTCTGCCTTGTCCCCCACACACAGTGACTTCCAAACCTGCCAGTCTTGACAAAAGTATAGAAATCCCAAGGATTTCTGTCACTGGGGAGACAAGGCATAAAGGACATGAGGAAAGTTCAGGTTATCATAAAGATTACATATAGGATTTATAAAGGATGTAAGTCTGAAGGAGAACATTATTGAGTACCAGTGTTCATGGAATAACTTCTTCTAGGCATCTTTTCTACAGTACTGCGGAAGGCATATTCAGGCTGTGTAAGCCCAAAGCAAGGAAAGCAGAGACTTCTAGTTTAACACAAATTGCTCTTGCAGGGAAGAGCTGGAGATGGCAAAGAAGAGTAACTGGGAGAAGCCCTGCAAAACTCTAAAAGGAAAAACCTACAGAGGCAAGCTTAAACTACTGAAAATCTAAGATAAAAAATGTAATTTGTCTCAAATCTTAATCTAATCCATACAAAACTCGATATATAATCCCACCACAGGATGTGGATTAACCACAGGATGCATACCTAATGCAGAAATTACAGAGCGAGGCTGAAAGGCTTGTGCTGTGCAGGAGGTCAGGCCATATGAAGATAATGGTTATTTCTAGGCATAAAATACGAATTTCTGAAACCCCCACAAGCAGAACTGTTTCTACACAACAGGTCTGGGGTTAAGATGGCCTACCTGAGTCTCCTCTGATACTTAGGAGGTCAAGCCACATATTGTTTCATGTAGACAACTTTACTGTAAACCCAAAGGCCTTAATTACTATAGCTTAAGGAAAGTAATTATTAGTGAGAAGAGTACTGCTAGTATGGAACAAGAAAAATCAAAAAGCTACCTGAAACGAGCCTCTTGTAAGGACAGAGAATTGCCTAGTTGCAACACGCTCACACGATCCTGGAAGCTGAATCATGCCCCCAGCTGAGCAGGAAGGCAAGAAGTTCCTCGGGGCCCTCCTACTGAGCCTGGTGAAAACTATTTCCAAGTCCCATGCCTTCTGGTTAGTGTGACCCTGCCTGTTGGAATAAGACACGCTGGCCAACCCAGAAAGTGTCTGTATCTCCTCAGTACACCAATTTGTCCTTTCCTGTGTCCTGTCTCCAGCTACAGGTTAGATTCTTTGGCTCTTCAGAGACCCCAAAAGTAATCCTCATGGCCAGCTGTGCATCATCAGAGTGGGAGCAGATGAGCTCTTCCTTACTCTTTGCAACTGGCTGAAGCCTGGATACCTGAAGTTGATTCCAGTCTCTTAATTCAGGCATGCAAGACAACACACACTGAAGAACATACACAGCCTGATCCTAAGGCTGGGTATAATTTTCTCTCTGCTCTCTTACTTGCTAAAGCAGCACTCTTTCAGGGTAGGAGGCTTCAAGCTTTTTCCAAGCAACTGGTAAAAATAACTAAAAATTAAAAACCTTTGTGCCTTCTTTTAACACAAATTTGAAAGAATATTCAAAACATTCTCCTAAGCAACTTTTGAAAATGCATTTATCACTCTCAAAAACCCTGATAAGGTTAAAGAACAGACCAGCTCTTTTTAGTACACCTTGTACTGGGAATTTATGTTAAGATGATTATTTGTGATGGCTCCAATTGTGCTTCTCTACATCTCTCTTCAAAACGAGAGGTGTCTGTTCCAGAGGTCTACTGGCATTCCTGTCTGGTGGTATTAATCCCCACTGTAACAACTCCTTTGACAGCAATAGTTGGTAACCAGAATAAAAAGGGAGCTGGGTGGAAAATGGTTCATGACAGAAGCAGTCTATCCCATTGCTTTGCTGTAGCTCCCTAACCTCACCACAACCCATCTGCATATTAGTACAGATGATTTATTCATTTATTTAGGATGATTAATGTCTTACGACATCCATCTTAGTCTGTTAAGAAAAAGAAACTGAGAAATGAAAGCCTTCTTCAGTCCATCTGTAGCAGACGTACTTTCAATCACTTCTTAAGACTTTTACATCAACTAATTTTCCCTCAACCATCCCTTGCTTTGCCCAGAGGATTAAGTCTCAAAAGGGGTGTATTGCTATAAAAAGGCAAAGATCAGACATTTAGTTAGATGTCAAATCACGTGTCTGTCATGTGCTGTATGCGTATTTCCACGCACATTTACTGTACACATCTTTAGACTGTTCCTGTGTGGCCACAATGCACAGGCACATAAACCTTCACATTTGGAAAATTCAACAGTCGGTCGATACTCTCTTGCCTGGTTAGTGACCCACACCAAGTAAGTATCTGCTGAGTGAGTATTAAAATAATGGAAAAAGCCATCAGCTGCAGCACAGCCAAGGAAATTCTGGTGGTTGAAATTCTTCAGCACAGACGACAGCCAGGTAACTCTATGTTCGAGCACCATGGAAATATTTGGAACTCGATTCTCAAGCAAGGCATCTGTGATTAAGTAGGGCTGAGCACTGTGCACAGCCTGATCACTCTTCCAAAAGCTCTCCCACTCCACCCTCCATTTACTTCTGCTGTCCCTTGTGCAGCAGAATGACGCCAGTTCCAGAGCGCAGGGACTTTCCCTGGCAAAGGAGGATGGGAAGGGATTTGATACTTTGTTTTGGATTACTTGAAGAACTGCAAATTACATTTTTAGCTCTTTTTGGGTAAGGTGCCCAGACTCCTTGAGGCACAGGCTACTAAAAACGCTCGTCGAGTTTCAAAAAGCACTGTGCAATCTGGGACAACTCTGTTTTTGAGTGTCATACTTGAGACATCTTTAAGGGGGCCCAGTTTCCAGAAAAAAAGCTGAGGACATCTGAAAATCTTTCAGGAGGTCTCAGTTTGACTGTGCAGAGACGTCTGGTATTCAAAGCAGACAAGAAGAGCAAATACCCCTTCACTGAGCAGGGGAAAGTAAACCTCTGGACATATAACACCTTTTAGCAACTTCTTTTTTCCTACTTCCTATTTAAAAGCAATCATCAGGCTAATCTTAAATTCTTTAAAGGGAAAGAGTGACTAAATTGGAGTCTGGGAATGGGAGTAGAGAGAGGGCACACTGCAGATTAGGCTGTTTTTTTCCACCAATCTACAAGTGACAATTTGACCCAATCTGTCTCGGCGTGAAGAACTGGGAACAGCTTTTTTGGCTTTCCATTGTCTGCTGCCAATGCCTGACATGATATTCAGCTCATCAATCTACAAATATCAAAGCAGTATGGGGCAGAGGAAACAGCCGTTTCAAACCAAGCAGCCTTCAGTTTGGTTTTTGGTTGTGCAGGCATACCGACGTGAGCGTGTGTATGTCAGCTAAGTATAGGCTGGTTCTGTATCTAAGTTCTTGTGGTTTCTAACACTTGCCAGCCTTTTCTCTGTCAGAAGGGATTTCAGTGTTGCATTCTACCCTACAACGAGCCGAAGAGTCAGAAGTCATCTCTCCTCACCCACAAAGACTAGACTAGGATTAAGAAACAGAAATTTAAGAGTCAGACACACCCATGAAGAGGAATGAGGCACAAGGTTGGGAAGCCATCCAAAATTCAGTTGCCTATCCTCTTACTAAACTGAACTAAAAAAGTATCTCTTTGCTCAAGAAGACAGCTGAAAAACTGGGGAACACAAATTAAAATCAGATTGAAACCAGTCATGCCTAAGCAATATCCCATCTTAAATCCGTGCAGATCAGTTTCATTAAAATATTTCCCCATTCTCTCTTTTTCCACCTCCTAATACTTTGGCTGTTTTCTTTAGCTTCCCTTTAAACTGCAAAGCAAAATGCTTTTACTGACATGTTTTGTAATTTTGAAGCCCTAATCTTAAGCAGCAGGTGCTTAGTTTTAATGGAATTTTTCCATTCCCTGAATATCTGGGAGCATCAGTAGCACCTCGCTCCTACACAGGCCCTCACCTTTGATCCTTTGCCATTTGTGCTTGTGGGTTTTCATTTACTGTATTTCTTCTGCCTTCCGCAATCTGCTTTTTCACTGCAAACCCTTTGACCTCCTCTCTCCTTTTTTTTACCTCATACGATTGGCAAGTGTTGTCTCCTAAAATCCCTTATAAAATATGACGGCCCTTGCTGCCTCTGGCCTCACCATCTCTGGCCTCCTTTCAGCAGCGCTGTGTCTACTTTACACAGTACTGGCAATTTAAAAGGGCCTTAGAATATCTGCATCACAAGAACAATTATATTTTAATTGCCAGAGGTCCTAGGGCTTCTCTGCACACACACACACACACACACACACAAAAGAACCAAAATAACAGTTGGTTTTATTTCATACAGTTATTTATTCTGGAGCAAGTCTGTGTGTGGGCACTTTTGTTCCATACTAACAGGTTTTGTTTCCATTTAATTTTAGCTTTTTTGGTTACTCTGATTTTAGTTCATTTTCTCTTATAATTTCCTATTTTGCATTAATGTAAATGATTTTATAAAAGCAAAATCCAAAAAGAAAACCATCCACACTCAGTTTGCAATGACATATCTAAAAGTGTGGATTAAAAGTGGCTGTTTTAACTCCACCTTGTTTGTGGAAAAAATGGGTTACACATCCTAACATGAGAACTAGAGGTGCTGTAGTAAGCAAATGCCTGCTTTGCCTTGGTGCTGGTAGATTGCTCCAAACACAACAGAATTTGACAAAGTCTGATCATCAGTTGCTTCTTATATCCAGGAATGCATCTCCCTAGCTTGTGCTTTAGCTAGTTTTCCAAGTGTATTTGTATTTAGCTGTTAAAGAACAGTTTCTTTTCATCTTCATTTGCCTTTCTATTGCTTATAAGATACACATGCGTATCGGTATATGGCTCTTGTTCAGAAAGCAATGACATGCTGCAGAAATTACCATAACTTTATTCCCTAATAGCTTGACACAAAATTGACTGAAACCTCTGCATTTTAAAATATGAATCCACATTGTGTAGCAGTAAACCACAAGGGCTCACATAGCTTTCTCATAACTAACTTTTAATTGAGTTTTCCATTCTTAACGAGGCAAACCAATTCCAGAAAGTCATACCAGCCACTTCCTTAATCCACAAAGCTCAGAGGCTATCTTCTGCACCGACAGCATGCAAAAATGTTTAATGCTAACACAAATACCTTTCATACATTATTCTGATTCTCAGGCTGATTTCTAAGCCAGCTGTTCTCTGCCTGATTCAATGTGCAGATTTCATTTTAAAACACAGAATATTCCCTGGTTACCTGCCATATAACTAGATCTTACAGGTGTAGGGCATGTTTGTAATGCTTGTTCATCCACTTGCAGGAAAAAAAATCATAAAATAAAATACTTTGTGTAGCTTTCCTGGATTCTAATGCTTTCTGCCCAACTTTCAGATACTGTATCAACTGAAGAATGCCAGGAATTACTTCAGACTTTATATATGTACCTGTTAGATATTATATTCTTTAATTTCAAAGCCAGCTGCTATTTTTGCTTACAGTAATCCTTGATGGTATACATTTTAAATATATATATATATATAAAAGAAGAACCGCTTGCTATGACATACAAACATTTAAATCTACCTTGATTATAGATCAGTTACTGTTCTTTTTCACGTAAGTAGGGTAACTAGCTTCCAGCTCCTCCTGGGGCTTATCCTCTGCACAGCAATTTTGACACAAATAACACTAAATACAAAAGAAAACCATGAAACTATAAGAAACTAATAATAATCTAATAGTAAGGTCAACCATAGTACAGACTGCAGAGTTGGGAATCCAAACAGTTGGATTTGGCTCCTTGCTCTATCACCAATCAACTCTGCGATCACAGGCAAATCATGTTTCCTCGCCATATCCTTACATTTCCCGTCCAGTTTTGTTAGCCTTGCCTATTTAGATTACAAAACGTTAGGGACTGGAGTTGTTTCTTACTATTTGTTTATACAGTGTCTGACACAATGGGCCCCACTTTGTATTGGAATGAAATACAAATAATAATTGTCTGATATCCTGTCTCCCAGAGCTGCTTCAGAGGAGCATGAACCACTGTCCCAAGTTATATCTGATAAATTGTGCATTAGTCCTGTTGTGGGAGAGATTTCTTTCTAATCCAAAATCCATCTGTATTGCTGTGCTGCAAGTGATAGTTTCTGGGCAGAGAGCATACTAATTGTAGGATTAAACTCTTAGCTAACTCTTGTGTGGAAACTGTTTCCCATAATGTGGTAGAAAACACATGTTGGTTTCTGTCTGCGGACCCTTGAACACCACAGCCCCGATTTTGACTGGGATATTTAGGTTCTCTATTGAACTATGTCCGGGCAATATAATTCAATTAAAATTAAATAATAACTAGCCACCAAAAAGTATTATTGAGATTTTAGTGGTTCCAGTACTGCTTAGCCTGGTTTAGTTCCTCTTTGAAGGCAGAGAAAATTGGACTGAATGTAATAAATTCTGCACCTTCTCCAAATAAGTAGCACATAAACTTAGAGCTGACAAAAGAACTATAATTTTGGTTAAGTATCTTAGGACTGTTTTAATTTTACAAACACACAGAGATTTGAAACTTTCTGCATCTAAAGTACAACATTTTGCTATAATTTCTCTCATTTCTGTCGACGTCCACATTATTTGTTATTCACGGAGGTGAATGACTGACATTACTGATGTGACACAGAGCCCACTATCAAGCTGCAAGAAACAGCTGGCCCCCAACATCTTTTCCTTCCCATGGGTATGTAGAGGGGGCAGATACCAGACTGCCAGACATAAACGTGGAGGAAATCTTTCAGATATTATCATGCTTACATCTAATCTTAGGGCTCTCCAGTCAAAAGCCATCTTGCTAACAAAATACTAAACTTCCCATACTGTTAAAATATACTGAAAATGCTGGAGAACACCACGCTTTTCAAGAAAAGCCAGACTGTTAGACAAAGCTACTTGTTGCTTTAATCTAAGGTTTATGGTTGTGGTTGCAGTGCAACCATGAGACATCACAGGCAGTACCACCCAATCAAAAGCCATCCAATATATTTTGCAATATTTGAACCAATTCGTCATACCATGAAACATTAGTATGTCTAGGATCAAAGTCTGCTGGGTGAAGAGGGTGAATGGAGCAGAGTGAGATACGCAGTGGGCTGGGACAATAGAGGCTTTTTATGCTCAGGAGTTCATAAAAACAGAGTTTTGTTTGGGAAAACACAATTCTTCTAGACCAGAATTCTTCTAGGGGTTAAGGATTCTAGATCAGCTTCTGCTCCCACCACCTCCTAACTCCTCTCTGCCTTTATCCTAAGGTGACCTACCCAATCTCCTGTCACCACAGCGAGCCCTGCCTTTCCAACTAAGCTATTTCCATATTTCTCTGCTTGGCATTGCTCTTTGTTCGACTTTGCCAACTAACCACACCTGGGCAAGCCTTCATCCTTTCACAGAGACTATAAAAGTGAACATAAATGCAGAAAAACACCCATAGCAGCTCAGTACATTTGACCACTCTCGGACAATAGTCAAAAGTAGGTACTCTTGAAGGAATAGGAGAATACAGCAGAAACACCCAGTATTTCCCCATGATACTTAGCCACTATTTGCTATCTGTCTCCAGTATCCCACTCCTTTATGCATACTCCCCTGTTCTTCCCAAATCCCTCTCCCTAGTCTCCCATTAGCCAACGCCTACTCTAACATCGTGAAGATAATCACCACAAGGAAGTTAATACACCATGAGATAAAGTACACATCCCATGTAGCTCAAATACTCACCAACCCTCAATGATCTTTCTTGTTCCCAAAGCCCCCAACTCCTCAAGGCAATTTCCATGGAACCCTAAGCCCTATTCTCCCTCATTCCTTCTCCCACTCCTTCTCCAAAGCCTTCTACTGACCTTAAATATTGAATATTCTGAATGCTTGATATTCTCCACTATTCACATCTTTCCAGTTCCTTCATTAATCAGTGTACTCCCCCATCTATTTCTTACATAAGCTGACCAGTTGCACGTTGTACAGTGCAAGCCATACTTGAGACAGAGAGAAAGATTAGCAAGCACTTCTGACTAAACAGAACATATTTGCTGAATTCTTCCTCTGGATTTGTTAGATCTCTGCAGCTGGGATGTATCCTTAATAATAAGCCAAGTAACCCCACTTCGCAGCATGCACTGCAACCAACATATTTTAAGCAGGTGTGGGAAAATTCAGCAAAGCACTAACGACTCCTAAAAGTGGGAGCAGAACTTGAATTCATGCTGAAAGATGTAATGCCAATTTAATACCCAGAGTGAATTTTTGTAATTTCTTTGTCTGGGTTATCCAGTCTTCTTAGAGGCAGGCCACAAACAAAACTAAAACCAGATTCAGATAAAGAAATCAAATAGGGTGGACTTATTTAATTATACATTACTTAGAACTTTCAGTGGAACTATGTCACTTAAGCAAATGCAACAGAAATCTTAGGGTACTACAGATTTCTGTATTGGATAGGAGAAACAGTCTTTCTCATCAGGAAATCCAGATGCTAGGTTTTCTGTGTGACTCAGAGGAAAGATATGACCATGGCGTATTTATTCCTTCTCCTAGGTCAACAAATAGGAGTGGGGTCTTTTATGTAAAAAGTCTAGATACTCAGCTTCTTCAGTATGGCCCTATGACAGGTTAATATGCCTCCCCCCTCCATCTCTATTCCCAAACAGCTTTGACTCATAATGTGACTAGAGAGAAATAAGGCCACAGTTTTCACAAATGACTCAGTAGAAACTCAGAATGCTTTTACTTTTGGATCCGAGTTGATTGTGCTAGTCCTAATTTAAAGAAAGTGCACTCTCTGAAGTTCAGTCTTTAACACATATTCAGCTGGGTAACCAAAATCAAAAAACAAATAACTTACCAACTTCGAAAACTTTATCTTAATTAGTATTTTTGTGCTTTAGCTGTCCTCTTTTGTACAGCTTTCTGAATGCTTTTGAAAATGTTCTACAACGTCAGTCCAAATTCTATTAAAATAATTATGTCCTGCTTGGTTTATAGACACAGCATACATGGAGAACACACATCTGCTTTATATGGTGTGCTTTCCGTGACATGTGGAAACTGCTGTTGAAATCTATGGCAAATGACAGCACGCAAATAATCCTTACATCTGTGTACAAGCACATCCACAAGTTTCACAGAAGCTGCTCATAATGGATGTTTTTCGAGTGAGAAAGACAGAAAGGAAAATCACATTATTTCTCATTAGTTTTAATTAAAGTAGTGGCTGGTTTCCTTATTCCCATTCATACTAAGGTATATTTTACAACTTGAACAGTTTTTAATAGGATTCAGATCCCAGTTTTTAAATTAAGCTTTGAATCTTGCCATCTACCACATTTAATTAAAAGACCATAAACAGTGCTGCTTTCAAATAAAAGATTTAAGGCCAGATTCAACAAATTTGGCTGAGCTTCTACAATGAGGTTACAGTGTTGGGGGATAAGGGAAGAGCAATTGACACATCTACCTTGACTTGTGCAAAGCCTTTGACACTGTCCCACACAACATCCTTGTCTCTAAATTGGAGAGACATGGATTTGACAGGTCGATAAGGAATTGGCTGGACGGTTGCACTCAAAGAGTTGTGGTCAATGGATCAGTGTCCAAGTGGAGACCAGTGACGAGTGGCATTCTGCAGGGGTCGGTACTGAGACCAGTGTTGTTTAACATCTTTGTCGGAGACATGGACAGTGTGATTGAGTGTACCCTCCGATGACACCAAGCTGAGTGGTGCGGTTGACACACTAGAAGAAAGGGATCCCACCCAGAGAGACTTTGACAGGCTTGAGAGGTGGGCCAATGCAAACCTCATGAAGTTCAACAAGGCCAAGTGCAAGGTCCTGAATGTGGGTTGAGGCAATCCCAAGCAGAAACACAGTCTGGGCGGAGAATGAAATGAGAGCAGTCGGATGGAGAGGGACTTGGGGGTGCTGGTTGATGAGAAGATGAATGCGACCTGGCAATGTGCACTGGCAGCCCAGAAAGCCAGCTGTGTCCTGGGCTACATCAAAAAAAGTGTGAGGAGCAGGTCAAGGGAAGCGATTCTCCCCCTCTACTCTGCTCTTGTGACACCCCGCCTGGAGTACTGCATCCACCTTTAGGGCCCCCAACATAAGAAGGACATGGACCCGTTGGAGCAAGTCCAGACGAGGGCCATGAGATGATTAGAGGGCTGGAGCACCTCCCATATGAGAACAGGCTTAGAAAGTTGGGGTTGTTCAACCTGGAGAAAAGAAGGTTGCAGGGACACCTTATAGCAGCCTTCCAGTACCTACAGGAGAGCTGGGGAGACACTCTTTATCAGGAAGTGTAGTGACAGGACAAGGGTAACGGTTTTAACCTGAGAGAGGGCAGATTTAGATTAGATATTAGGAAGAAATTTTTTCTTGTGAGTGTGCTTAGACACTGGAACAGGTTGCCCAGAGAAGCTGTGGATGCCCCATCCCTGGAGGGGTTCAAGGCCAGGCTGGATCATGCGTTGACCAACTTGATCCAGCAGAAGGTATCCCTTGCCCACGGCAGGGGGTTGGAACTAGATGATCTTTAAGGTCCAACCCAAACCATTCTTTGATTCTAGTAAAATCAAGGTAAACCATTGTAAAAAGGATTTAGGAACCAACATATTTTGGTGAATCTGGGCTATGTTTTAAGATTTTCTGAGCATTTCAGAAATAACACCATTTTTGAGAGGTTACAAAGTTATAACCTTGGGAAAGTAAACCACTGATCACTTTAAATTCTTTCTTTTGTTATTTCTGGATAGAAATCACAATGAAGATACACAAATAATGTGCTAGTTTCATTACAAGCTAGCACCAAGTTAACAATAACCTTTCAGGGAGTAACTATAGTTAGAGGAAAACTCCTAAGAAAGGAAGGGGAAAAAAAGGGGAAAAGGAGAGAGCAACGGTGAATGTGGGAAAATAAGGAAGAAAATGCTATTAAGCTTTAGAACTGCTTACCTTCATGTTCATCTGAATCCTGATCCAGATATGTCAAAATCGATAGTAAGTATAGTACTATGATCATGTGGAAAAATTCTTTGACTGAACTACAGAACTGCAGCTTAGGAATGGGAATACACTGAAATCAGCCTCTTTCCAAGATTTGGAAATTTTAAATTAAGTGATAGAAACAGAGGAGGTCTGAGGTTTATTAGAGGACTGAACTACAAGGTGTGATATTTCCCTCAAGTGCAAATCAAATACTGTCTGTGATATACTAACATGCTCTTTAGAACTGTTAAAAAGGAGCAAAAAAAGGGAAGAAAAACCCTACAGAATTGTAACACATTCTGCATAAGAATGAGTACTTGTAAAAAACGGTGTTTCTGATGTGATGAATTCAGCATCATTTTTTTGTCTTACATTTCCCATACAACTGCGAGTGTTTCATGTTCATGTACAGTATAAACTCGGAGTTTGGAGAAGAAATAAATTCCATACCAGAACATCTAGATTTCCATTTCAACCACTTACATGTGGATAAACATCCTATTTATACATACAGATATACTTATATAGATGCATATGTACTTACATTCATACAATGAGATGACTACAAGATATATATACTTACATAGCACACATACAGTCACTTCCATTATTATAAGACACGGAGGTTTTCAGATGTTTACTGTCCAGATGGTGGACATTATTAACAAAAGGAGGCACATGGTTTTGGGTTGCTGCCTTTTAAAAAAACTCTGACCCTTATGAAATGACATCTTTGACATTCCCACTACAAATCTGATGGGGAAGAACCACTGGACACAAAGCCATACAATTCTAGCACTTTCCCTAACTTGCTAAACACCTTTAGATAAAGTAGTTACTCTGTGTGGTTATGATCCAGCAAACGATTTCAGCGTGTGCTTAAAGGACCCAGTCTCCTCAGCTGTAACATAGTGATAATGCTTTGTCCCTGCCCATAGCAAGAGCGTTGGAACTCGATGATCTCTAAGGCCCCTTCCAACCCAAACCATTCTATGATTCTATAACAGTTCCAACCCCCCTGCCATGGACAGGGACACCTCCCACTAGCCCAGGTTGCTCAAAGCCTCATCCAGCCTGGCCTTGAACCCCTCCAGGGATGGGGCATCCACAGCTTCTCTGGGCAACCTGGGCCAGTGTTTCAGGCTCCTCATAGTAAAAAATTTCTTCTTAATATTTAATCTAAATCTACCCTCCTTCAGCTTATAACTGTTACCCCTTGTCCTGTAACTACACTCCCTGATAAAGAGTGTTTCCCCATCCCTCCTGTAGGCCCCCTTTGCTGAGTTAAGTCTTAGGATTTGGTGAAGACCTAGGTAACACACAGACCGCTGAAGTTGTAGAGCAGCAGCTACAGTGCTGTAACCACTACGATTATTAAACCTACCTTAGAACAATGATGCTAAACCTTTTCTATGATGCACGGCAATATGTCTGGCTGGAACAGAATTGAGAACTTTACACTTAGTGGGCATGTTCCCTTCATGGTGTGTGTCCCCCTCAGTCCTAAATTCTTTACTGTCCACAATAAGGAACCTGGGTAGGCATGGCATTGTCTCCTTCCCATTGCTACATCCTCTTTTCTTTCGAAAAGAAACTGGGGTAGGGAAGAGCAAAGGACAATAAGAGTCCAGATCACAGAGAGCAGGGATGTTTCTCCAGCTGGATCTGTGAACTGTGAAGGTCCCTGGACTGCAGAGAACAGACCCATGGAGACCAGGCATAAAGAGCAGGAGAAGAGGCAGTGAAAGACCACAGCATGGAAAATGTCATTGCTCCTCTGCAATGAGGAAAGGATGGCCCAGTGATGAGTAGGTATTCAAGGACCACAGCGCATGAAATACATTTATTGTGACCTTAGGGAAACTATTCTTTGTCCCTGTGAAACAGGAATAATAGTTCTTAATAGGTTCTCAAGAAGTTAACATTTATGATTTTATTTATAGTTTTGATGCAATGATAACAGACCCATTGAAGTATCTTACGCAAATAGGAGCTGTATTTTCCAATTAAATTCATGCAAAAATTTGAACATTGGTACAAAGGAAAAGTCAAACTTACTTAAGAACTTAGAGAAAAGGCTTTTAGCAATTCACATCTCAGTGGCAGTATTTTGGTCTGTCATACATGGTGGACTCTGCCCTGAGCTGAAAAACAGGTCATGTTTATAAACGGTCTAATCATCATGTTTCCATTAACACCTTTTTTAACACAACTTACTGTTTTTTTCTCAGTTTCCTTTCAAGGTAGGGATGACAGATCCTGAAAAGGATCACGTATTTTAAAGTCTTCCAAAGGACACCTTTGTACGAAGAATGAGATACTGAAAGTACAGAAAATGAACCTCTGTTTTAGCAGAGAGTGTGCCTTTAAGGCATTAATAACAAATGGTAAAACACCAAGAGGAAACTTTTCCAAACTGGTTATGATTAGCTGTTCTAATTCTGTATACTGCCCCAAGGAATCTGAACACCCATTGAAACCAAGGATCTTCCTTTACACAAGGAGACATAAAACATAATCCCATCGACTTTAAGGCAAGTAACGTCCAAGGGATTTGCTAAGCGATTTATTTGCAACAGGTTTGCTGCAATAACAACTTTTAATTGCAAGTACACAACGTCTGTCTCTCGCAAAATACTTCCACTTCATTTTCTATCAGAGGGCCACCAATCCTCCGTGCCAGGATTTCATAAAATTAATAAATCTACTTCCATAATCCTTGCTGCTTTTACTGACAAATGTAATAAACTACAGGATGCAAAACTCTGGGAGCCTACCGGGATTTATTTTCCTTTTTTTTTTTTTTTTTTTTTTTTTTTTTTTTTTTTTTTTTTTTTTTTTTTTTTTTTTTTTTTTTTTTTTTTTATTTACAAACGAAAAAAACCAGAGCGTTACAAAATTTGAGAACCTACCGAGATTTTTTTTCTTTTTTTTTTTTTTTTTTTTCCTTGACAAACTTTACAGAGTAGCACTTCTGAGACATGCTCATGTGCTGTAAACCTAATCCTTAGCAATTTCCTCTTTTCTCAAATAACCCAAATATTTTATGAATAGCGAAGGATTTCCTTTATCAGACAACACTTGCTTTTTTTTTTTTTAATTTTTTTTAGATGTGAGTTGTTCTCAAGGAAATACACTTTGAAGCAATTAGATGTTCTCAGGTTGACATTCACAAGATACACTCCTAAGGAAACATGTAAAAATTGCCTAACAAGAAGGTGTCCTGGAGTTTAAAGGCAGTACAAGTTGTGAGAGAACGGAAGCCAAACCTGAGAGGACTTGAGACCAAGGGAGCCTTGTTTTTTTCTAACCCCACCACGGCAGACATTTCAGTTTTACTTTTTGTGCCCATCTCTGTAATAGATTTGCTTTCCTACTGCAGCAAACCAGACTGCAGAAAGAGCGGTACAGCTGCAATACAGCTCTTAATGGAAAAGCCAGCACACTGGTTCCGATCATCTTCCTGCTCCCCCTCATAATAGCTCCAATCACAACTCTGCCTCATCCTGCTGCTGCCAAGAGACACCCTTGATTTGCCTGGGAGGTGGGGAATAGGGCAATGTCAGCACAACTACTCCATTACTTCTCATTTATTCTAAAAGGACCAATAAAAGGATAAACAAAAATCTTGGCTGAAATAACTGTGAGGAAAAATGGTGGAGGATTTTTTTGACATTTGGTTGCCTACAGGAAATCTTAAGATAGTCTAAAACTCATTCCTTGGCAAGAAGAAAAACTGCTCAAAATTTCCTTAAACTGACAAGCAACATCTAAGATATTAATCAATATCTGCTCCAGACTGATCACGCTTCAGTTCATGAACCATTTTTAAAATGAACCTGGGGAGAACTAGAGGTTAGAAAACAGATAACAGAGAAGATAAAACAGGGGAACCAGAGAAGAGTTTGATGTTAAAAGTGATGAAAAGGTAACCGAGATGCTTATCAGTGAGATTTAGAAGAAATGTTGCTAGAGCAAGAAGGTGGAAGATACGAAGCACACTCATCACTTGAGGGAGTTCATATGATCACAAGAATTTTTCATAATATGTTCAGCCAACTGTGGCTGACTCTGAATAATGCAGTTAGGAACAGGGGTGAAATAACTGAGCTAAGGGACAGTGTGGTAGGAGCCAACAGCTGACTTGACAAAAGACAGCAAAACCAGAAAAGTTAATTTGAATGGACTGCATCTGAAAAAAGTCAACTGCATGGGCTTGAGCTTCACTGATGGACAGTATGATAAAGAAATGGAAAGCTACTTCAAGATAGATTATCAACTTCCTCCGCAATCAAAAGATCTCGTCCAAGAACAGCTTTTAGCAATTAATTTCTCTTAAAGATAAAGCTGCAGACAGTAAAAAATATATCCTTCAGGAATATTTAAAAAGCATATGTATGTATGATCTTATTTGATTAAAAAGATTAAGCTAAAATAAAAGCTTTTGCTGTTTGCTTTTTTTCTTTTTAAAAAAACATATCTTCTAACCCTTTTCAACATAATAGAACCACTACATACCACAATACAAATGTTGTTCATGCAAAACTATTGTCCTTACAGTGATACCAATGGTGTCAGAAGTGTGAGGTTCATAAATTTGACTGTACAGCTGGAAGAGTATGTGCATGTGTTACTGTTCCACAGCACTCACATAAAACATTTAGAAAATAATCATTTTAAGGTGATACTGTCAATTTTTAAATAACACAAGATCTCTTTTTTTTTTTTCCCATGGCATTGTTTCAGATAACACCTGGCAATACAATAATTGAAAGAGAACAAGGGATTTATTTCCTACTGCTCCAACACAGACTGCCTTCAGAACGCAGGTTTCACGAGGGCTGTCAAAGGAGGTTGTGGATTCTCCATCCTCAGAGGTTTTCAAGACTCAATCAGACAAAGCCCCAAGGAACCTGGTCCAAATTCAGTGTTGAGCCTGCTCTGGCCAGCAGGATTCCGGGATGCAGAACGGCCAGTACAGGCAATTTCAGTATTTCTCTCCTGGCAGCCATTCTTAGCAATAGGCCCCTAGTCAAACAGTGTGTTCATGACTCACTTGAGCAAATAAAAGAACATGGAAAGGTAAACCCAGTATTTGAACAACTTTACTTGAACAGGGAGTGAGAGTGGGAAAGCACATGAAAATACTGTAAAAACTGACAAAAAGTAGCAGGAGGGATCACAAGTAGGCTTCATCAGTGTTATGTCTTCTGTATTACTCAGTTTTGCAGTTGTTTTTCACATGAAAGATTTTAAACATGGTGCTACAAAACTTTTAATTAACTTGTAATTCAGTTCTGCCTGCAATGTATGAGATTAACTGCCTAGGCTTCAAACTGACTTTTTCAATCCAATCCCTTATAAGGCTCTCCCTGCTTTCATTAGGGAAAAACCTGAAAGATGGCTGAAGGTTTACAGAGGTGTCATGCAAAGACATTACCTTGAATCTCAAAAAGTTTATGATCTGCAGTCCTCTCCTCTTTGCATGGGGGGAATCAGAACGGGTGAAGCATCCTGTTAACTGCAAACTCCATGGTTCTGGAGACCTCCTGGATGCCCCTGTCTCGTCCTTCATTGTATGGTTCAGGCCTGTTCCAACAGGCTGGGTTTCAATCAGGCCAGTAAAGCGGTGTCTAAAAATCAATATTCATTTAAGAAGCTCCTCAAATCTGGCACACAAAAATCACTTCTGAAAAACTCACGTGCTTTAAACATACTAAACACTTGCAAACCTGAGAAAAACTGAAAAATGTAAACCATAAACAATTCTAATTTTTTAGATTTTCTGTCTGCCTATGGATTTACATTGCCCCTGCAATATGCCGCAAGCATTAAACTTTCAATTGGAAGCAAATGAGAACAATTCTCAGCCACCTCTTTCATAAAAACCCTTCAATCATTTGTAATATTTTTTGACCAGTAAATAATAGAGCTGCTTCACTGAACTATTTAAGCCATATTACTTACAGCTGGAGAAAAATGAGGAACAGTCATTTTCTAGGGAGGCCAAAAAATACAATACACTCATGCAAACTAAGTTAGATTTGGATTTTTTTTTTTTTTT
>VZTO01026195.1:0-13794 GCA_013400615.1 Syrrhaptes paradoxus | reverse complement strand
AATTTTTCATAATATGTTCAGCCAACTGTGGCTGACTCTGAATAATGCAGTTAGGAACAGGGGTGAAATAACTGAGCTAAGGGACAGTGTGGTAGGAGCCAACAGCTGACTTGACAAAAGACAGCAAAACCAGAAAAGTTAATTTGAATGGACTGCATCTGAAAAAAGTCAACTGCATGGGCTTGAGCTTCACTGATGGACAGTATGATAAAGAAATGGAAAGCTACTTCAAGATAGATTATCAACTTCCTCCGCAATCAAAAGATCTCGTCCAAGAACAGCTTTTAGCAATTAATTTCTCTTAAAGATAAAGCTGCAGACAGTAAAAAATATATCCTTCAGGAATATTTAAAAAGCATATGTATGTATGATCTTATTTGATTAAAAAGATTAAGCTAAAATAAAAGCTTTTGCTGTTTGCTTTTTTTCTTTTTAAAAAAACATATCTTCTAACCCTTTTCAACATAATAGAACCACTACATACCACAATACAAATGTTGTTCATGCAAAACTATTGTCCTTACAGTGATACCAATGGTGTCAGAAGTGTGAGGTTCATAAATTTGACTGTACAGCTGGAAGAGTACGTGCATGTGTTACTGTTCCACAGCACTCACATAAAACATTTAGAAAATAATCATTTTAAGGTGATACTGTCAATTTTTAAATAACACAAGATCATTTTTTTTTTTTTCCCATGGCATTGTTTCAGATAACACCTGGCAATACAATAATTGAAAGAGAACAAGGGATTTATTTCCTACTGCTCCAACACAGACTGCCTTCAGAACGCAGGTTTCACGAGGGCTGTCAAAGGAGGTTGTGGATTCTCCATCCTCAGAGGTTTTCAAGACTCAATCAGACAAAGCCCCAAGGAACCTGGTCTAAATTCAGTGTTGAGCCTGCTCTGGCCAGCAGGATTCCGGGATGCAGAACGGCCAGTACAGGCAATTTCAGTATTTCTCTCCTGGCAGCCATTCTTAGCAATAGGCCCCTAGTCAAACAGTGTGTTCATGACTCACTTGAGCAAATAAAAGAACATGGAAAGGTAAACCCAGTATTTGAACAACTTTACTTGAACAGGGAGTGAGAGTGGGAAAGCACATGAAAATACTGTAAAAACTGACAAAAAGTAGCAGGAGGGATCACAAGTAGGCTTCATCAGTGTTATGTCTTCTGTATTACTCAGTTTTGCACTTGTTTTTCACATGAAAGATTTTAAACATGGTGCTACAAAACTTTTAATTAACTTGTAATTCAGTTCTGCCTGCAATGTATGAGATTAACTGCCTAGGCTTCAAACTGACTTTTTCAATCCAATCCCTTATAAGGCTCTCCCTGCTTTCATTAGGGAAAAACCTGAAAGATGGCTGAAGGTTTACAGAGGTGTCATGCAAAGACATTACCTTGAATCTCAAAAAGTTTATGATCTGCAGTCCTCTCCTCTTTGCATGGGGGGAATCAGAACGGGTGAAGCATCCTGTTAACTGCAAACTCCATGGTTCTGGAGACCTCCTGGATGCCCCTGTCTCATCCTTCATTGTATGGTTCAGGCCTGTTCCAACAGGCTGGGTTTCAATCAGGCCAGTAAAGCGGTGTCTAAAAATCAATATTCATTTAAGAAGCTCCTCAAATCTGGCACACAAAAATCACTTCTGAAAAACTCACGTGCTTTAAACATACTAAACACTTGCAAACCTGAGAAAAACTGAAAAATGTAAACCATAAACAATTCTAATTTTTTAGATTTTCTGTCTGCCTATGGATTTACATTGCCCCTGCAATATGCCGCAAGCATTAAACTTTCAATTGGAAGCAAATGAGAACAATTCTCAGCCACCTCTTTCATAAAAACCCTTCAATCATTTGTAATATTTTTTGACCAGTAAATAATAGAGCTGCTTCACTGAACTATTTAAGCCATATTACTTACAGCTGGAGAAAAATGAGGAACAGTCATTTTCTAGGGAGGCCAAAAAATACAATACACTCATGCAAACTAAGTTAGATTTGGATTTTTTTTTTTTTTTGCCATTGGTTCGAGAAGATAAAGAATAACCTTTTCAACTTTTACTTTGCCTGGCACTGCATTTATATTTTCAAATGAAAGATTATGAACACAGAACTTCCCGAGTGTTAATAGGTTTCAGTCCTATCGCCAATGTGTTGAGACTAAATACAGATGGAACTACTGAAATATTGCCATAGTTGGAATGTCCATGCTGAGTCTTTCAAAACAGCATTCAGCAGCACTTAATTTTTTTCTTAATCCTGCGGTATCAAATTATACACCACTGTGCAAAGACTTGTTAAACACACTCCTGAGAAAGCATCTTCGCAGACTTATTTATTACTTCTTTTATTTTTTTAAGCAGAGGTTGGGGGGGAGAAGGTAAATCTGCAGCTTTGCCATTTTCCTATACAGTCTCACTGCTGTCCTCCGGTGTGCACTAAATACCTTCGCAGTCTCAGAGGCTGCAACAACGACAGCACCCAGACAAGTAGACAGGAGCTAGAGTAAGGACTAGACAAAGTCCGTTGCTCAGGGCAGTACTTCACATATAGCATTTCTGAGAGAGCACTGGGCAGAGACACATTTCAGCTACCTGCTTGTACAATTATTATTGTTTTTCACATCCTGCATTTTGAGCTGACACTTTGGTTGGATGAAATCCGATCACTGCAGAGCATGTCTCAGCACAGCTTCCCCACAGGCGATGGAGCCTTGTTAATAAACAAACAGGGCCACTCTCCAGCAATGGTCAATCCCTAAGCTGCAATGCTTGTGGAATCACCAGCGAGGGGTTGGGGAAGAAGAAGAAAAGTTAAATAAGGGAAGCATAGCGGATCCACTGTATTCTGAACCTCCCACCATCTTCCATCACTTTCTCATTAAAAAATGGAACATTTGAAAGAATCTTCAAAGTAGATACTTATTTTTAGTTATTGCTATTGTTTTTAATCTAGACAGAGGCTCAGCTGAACCAAGAATTGTACAGACAATTAGAAGAAAACAACTCTTAATCTGAAGAGTTTAAAGGCTGAACCTACATCACTGAGCTGCACAACAGTAAAGAGCCTCAAAAATACAGCAAAGATAACAGAATACACTTATTGAGATGAAAGGTGGGATAAAGACATAGAAAATGTTCAGGTTTTCAGCACAATCCAAGGTCTATGCTAAACTCCTATCAGACAGAATGTGCTCTTTGCACCTCACGCTATTCCCAAACAGCTTTACAGGAGAAAGTTACAGAATGTATTGGTAAATTACCTGGGAAGTAATAAATGGACATCTAGCCTTGCTCTCCTGCACCTTTTAACTTCACTAACAGAAGCAACTCAGGAGTTTTTCAGAAACCTACTCTTCAAAGAGTAAGTAAAGCATTCATAATAAATTTGACTGAAGAGCTGTGACCATTTGCTGTGTGCTGACTAGTGTTATCTCAGTGCTTCTTCATGTTCTTTATTAATTTGTTTTCTCCTCTATTACACTTAAGATTAGAAACTTGATGGGAAAGGGTCTACTTTTTATGTAGACATTTGATTTATGCATAGGGAACAGTGCATACGGGGATCTCATCTCCAAACAATACATACTATAATGATTATATTAAGAACTTCACTACCACAATTAATTTATCCCACACAAATTTCAGATTTCTCAGTTAACTTCCTCACCATAAACTATATTTTTAATTAGAAATGTTCTACATAACTGCATTTAAGAACAGCCAGAAGCTCTGAAAAGTTTAAGTAATGAGAAAAAAATAAAAAAAAAAAAAAAAAAAAAAAAAAGATGTTACTTATTGCATTGTACAAACTAGCTGACATGTTACAAGAAACATCCATCTTGAACGAACAATAGATAATCACTTTTAGATCACCTTTTCCCAGGCCTTCTACCTCTTAGGAACTTACAGCAAATTAAAAGTGTAAATTAATTAAGCATCTCTATGTCTGAGGACATTAAAGAAGTAATGTTTGTCCCATTGTATCTCAAAATAAAAATTAAGGTGTTTCGCCAAGAGCATGAGAAGCCAAAAGTACAAACTATGTTCCTCTCATTTAAACAAGAGACCATCTTTCTCTGATCAGGCAACCCAAATGTATGCAAGAAACTACCCTCTAACAGTTACAGGGAGGCTCAGTCATTCTGATCTCTGTGTACGAACAATGTGTATAAATTAGTTAATAATACACATTGTATATGCAACCTCAATTAATTGCTTGCCTAGTAACAATTTGGAGTATCAAGGAAAAATAATATCTCTCAGCTGTGGCGCTGGCTGTGGTTTTAGTTTGTTTTGCTTTTCCATTAGGAATCTGGTATTTGTGGCTGACATTTTTATTTCATTAATGGCAGGAAACAATATGAAAAGAATGCAGACAGAAGTGGAAAGCATTAACAGAAACATTTAGACCCATAGCAGAGACATTCTAATTATAATGGTGAGTAATAGACATGCGGTGGAAAAGGCCAGGTTCAATAAATGATCATGAATGAGTTTCACACTTAAAATTTGAGTTTCAAGTCTAAAAAAGCTGAAGAATTGCAAAATGTTAATGAATGTTTGTTCTTTGTCGCATTGTACTGGATATGGGCCCCTTCAGCTCTGTAAACTACAAAGTACAGTAGCATGAGACAGGAAAAAAAAATTAAAGCCATAATCTAAGTTGTATCTTCACACAGCTTCATTGGAAAGTCTGATTATTAAAGAAATACCTAGGGCTAAATCTCCAATTTAAGGTGCTGTTGGTTGTTTTAAGTTGTTTGTCTTTGCAAACACAGCTTGAGTTTCTGGCATTTGCAGCTAAAGGCTGAGGCATGATGAAAATTTGAGGTCAATGTGTCATGCTCAATTTGTTATTATAGTAAGAAGCACAGTATATTCTGTACTAATTGCATTTACTCATTGCCATATTTACTTTCATTAAAAAGCAACAATAAAACATCATCACTGTTTAGTTTTACTCGAAGATGTAACAGATTTTGCCATTTGCTGGGAAACTGAATACATCCAAAGAACTTATAACAGAATTTATGTACAATTGGAGATATATCTAGCTTTGTCTTATTAAATGAGGAGCAGATCTAACAACCAGTGAAGTTAACAGAATTCCCCTTACACTTCAGCAGGCACTGGATTAAAGCACTGTTTTTTTGGTGAGTCACAATTTGCTACAGCTGTCATTTTCTCAGTCTTGCAGTCCTTATTTGCGAGTTTCAATACATGCTTTCTTTTTATTTTGAGCTTTGGAAGTTTTGTTGTGGGCTAGGAAGGACAGCTTTTTCAGGAATTGATGCATTCAAAAATTCTTTTTTGAAGACAACTGAGTGAGAAATGTATTGATCTACACATAATCATCTCCACAGCTCAGCTGCAAAGGATAGCAGCTGAACCCTGTACAGTGACTGCATTTGGGTCCTACATGTGTTTGTACATGTAAGTCACTGTACATCCTGACCAGTTCCATAGGTTCAACGGGACTACTCCAGTAGTTACTGAAGTTACTGCATGGGTGTTTGCTTCCTCACTAGGAAGCAGAAAGAAAACATCTCCTTGGAGGGAGCTACCAAACAGAAAATACAGGAGGGATAAGGAACAAAGAGATATTTCAAGATGAGGTACTGCGCTGAGAATAGATGAGTCATGAAAAAGATGCTAAGTGATTCATTAATACCAGAAGCTTGGCCAATAAAGAATGCCCAAGTATGAAACTAATGACCGTGCTTTTACAATACTCCCAAACTATTTGCTTTTGTAAGCTTAACATAGGAATAATTTTCTCCCATTTTGAAAATTTATTATGCAATTAGTTGTCACTTTAATAAACTGTATGCACGGCTGTGATAACGGTTGCTCAAAATACTGAGGACTTTACAGTTTTTGTTTTAAAAAAGAAAAACACTAGGAACTTCAAGTCCTGCCAATTTTTCCTCCCTGCCAAGTCCTATTAGCATAAATGAATGGTTTATTTTAAGAAATGCCTGATAAATTACTCTACACAATCAGTAATGAGGGTACTGTCAGCAAAGGAGAATCATTTCCAAAATTTACTTGGCACAAATGAGTGGCTGACTAGCTCCCAATCATGTTACATGGCCTGAGGCCTTGGTTTATTCTATAAATCTGCCTGACCTCTTCAGGGTGAAAATTAGTGATTCTATAGACAAGGTAGCTGGGCAAACCTGTTCTGTTTCTGCATTTTCTCCTTTTTTTGAAAAAAATAGCACATTAAAACTATCTGTAGGACTATTCCTATAGCTTCATCTTTTTGGCAGACTTAAGCTGCATCTTAAAATTATTGTCATAGGTCGTATATTAAAATGAAACATCTTTTTCCTATCACAAATTGAAAGAAACAAAAACATAAAGCCAAGGATACAGTGTCTTAAAAAATGATAGGCCATGAGTCTCCATCCTGCTTCAGTTACTCTCTTACATCTAACTAATTAATTCTCTTTCCTTCTTAGAATATAGTTTCAAAAGTAGAGAGGAATCCCTTGGCACAGATTATTGTGTCAATTAGCAACTGAAGCCAATAATCATTCATCATCCCTTCTAAACATTCCCTGGTAAAAGTCCCTAAATACTTTACTCATCATTGCTATGGAATTCATTACATTAAAGCAAGGGAAAATCTTTAAAAGAAATAATTTAAAATTATAAGATTTAAAAAAAAGCTTAAGAATTAATTTATGGTCCCATCTCCCACCATAGTAAATTATTTCCAATTGTCATTTCTTTATTTTTAAACTCTATTGTTAATGCTTTGTCCAGCCTACTTTTACAAGTCCCAAATGACAGTTTTCCAACACTTCCTTGAAGACCACTTGACTGGTTAAAAAGTTTTTAATTAAAATTTTCAGAATATTTCTAATAGGGTTGGTTTACTCTAAGTTAAAATACTAGATCAGAACCTTCTGCATCCCCTAGTAGGCTACAAGAGCGTCCAATACAATTTATTCTGCGCGTAGGTTGTGTTTCATGTGTTGAGTTCTTCACATCTGACCATAGATTAAATATATGGCTAAACATTCATATCCAAATACAATGCTGAACACAATATGAGCACGCAGGCAGGCTACATAAATTACAGATGAAAAGGTCCCACAAGTCTTGTGAAGTTTCATAGCAAAAGGATACGCAACAACTGCCCCCCAAGAGGTCTGCTGTGAACCCCGCTCTGCTTGTCAATGCACAGCTGTGGTACCGTCAGTGAGATGTCGCACTACCTGCCTTCCAACAGCGTCGCGAAGTCCTGGAGAACTGAGCAGATCACCCTGAGCTGCAGGAGAGCACAGTGCAGACAGACTTCTGGAACTGAACCAACACACTGATGAGATCCTGAGAACAAGTTCTCTGTGTCGCATCCAAATGCACCCATAACTACTATTAAATCCAGGGTGGAAGCAGATGCCAGTACAAAGTACAGTGGACTGGCAGTCACAGTAATTCAAGGCTTTTGCTCAACAAAGAGGTTTGAGAGGTTGCCCCATCCCTGGAGGGGTTCAAGGCCAGGCTGGATGAGGCTTTGAGCAACCTGGGCTAGTGGAGGGTGTCCCTGCCCATGGCAGGGGGGTTGGAACGAGATGATCTATAAGGTCCCAAACCATTCTGTGATTCTATGATCCTGAGATGACTGTGAATGATGGGGCCACTCTCTAGCAAGGTTTGCAAGGATGGTTTCCCTTCCCTGGGAGACATATTTTAGCCATGGTAAAGTTCTCAGCCCAAGAAACATATGCAAGTTAAAACGTAGCCTGACATTTCAGAAAAGCTTATCTCTGCAAAAGTGTAGCTGTGTGAAACAGCAAGAAAAGATGTATTCAGAGACTCTAAAATCTCACAAGCTTTCTCGCTTTTACATATTAAGTTGATTCCAGACAGCTGCCTAATGAAATGCTTGTTTCTCCAGAGTGGGGTTCTGAATACACAACTTTACTTAACCTGCATGAAGCACATACCACATGTTTTCTGCCAGAAAGAGCACTGAGGACCAACAAAACAAACCTGCCAGGTCACACACCTTCCTGGAAGAAGGCTGCGTTCTCATCTCTTGGGCCGAGGATTTGACATCAGGAGGGAGAAATGTTTTTCACTTTTGGGGTTTTATTCTGTTGTTGCAAAGAGTACAAGGGGAAAGCAGAAACAAACTTGAAGTATCTCTAGGGATAAATTTTTATTTTCTCTATTTTCATGTGAGACTTGTATAAACAGCTTACGGGTACACTGTGCAGAAACAGGGGGAATGTCTACTCCACACCAGTGCTGCATTCTCCTGAAGCTACAGCTGTACAGCCACCCATTCTGACCACAGAACATCTTCAGAACAGGGCGCAGAACAGTGCTGCTGAAACTCAGGGAATCAAGAGTGTAAGTTAACACTGGCTTTGCCACGGCCATATGTATTTTTATTTTACTTTTCCTTCAAGCAAACTATGTAAAATTTTGAAAGACCTGAGATTTTGAGCTTCTCTTAGCACTGTCTATTGTTTCCCTTTTGCATTGCAGACTTGGTTTGGCTATGTCAAGGTAAAAATTAGAAAGGGAGACAGTAGAGGGAAGGGGAAGAGATGCTGGAATTTGCAATCTGAACAATACAAAGCAAGGACCACTCACTTGCTGTTAACAAGCTCTTCATTGACAACTTGAGTCTCCTGTTGCTTTTTTAGCACCCAAGCTAATGTGACTTTCTATGCTAAATTTTTTGAAATCTACCCCAGGGATGCTAACTTCTCAGACAGTCCGGTACTCCAGACCTTGAAAAATATGCTTTTAGATATGTTTTAACTCCTGACACCGTCTTTGCTCATATGTCCTCCGGCAAGCGTTACAGCAGCTGCAGCAGTAAGCTTCTCTGACCATCTGAACAGCTTTTATTCCTTTTTTTTTCTTTGCATTTTTACCAGGGCCAATATTTTGTGAAGCTGTTCAGTCTCCTGTTGCCAGTAAGACGCCTGAGCACCTCAGATTGCTATTTCTTTGCTCCCATTGGGGCATACATGAGTACAAACCTGAGTGCAAACCCAGTTTTGTCCAAGTTCCTTCTAGCTGATTTGGGGCAAACAAAATAGCTGATAGCAGTGCTAGCTAGTGCTGCAAGGTGAACTGATGGAACAGCATTTCAGAAAGCATGCCTCTGTGTTTCTTTTTTATTTCTTGTCTTTAAGTAAATCTTCTCGGCTGCTAGATGTGCATTAGCACTGTTCCTAACCTCCTTCAGAACAAAATAATGTTGCTTTAGCTACCCTACAGAGCCTTAGGAGCAGTCCCTGTCTTCTCATTTTCCTCATTGTTTTAAAGACCTCTGGTAATTCTAGAAAAAAAACAACTACGGCTAAAAGTGATTGGACTCCTTTCATTTTGAGTGCTTTCCTAATTGCACTGACTTTTCCAGGGTCTTGCTGCCATGTCCCTAGATGTCAACTAACAAAGAACACAGTTTTTCTCAAGTTCTATGTGTCTATATTCAATCTCATATTTTGCGTATTACATAGTGACATCGACTGTCTCTTTTGTCAGATCATTAATTTTTAATAGCTCTGTCACCAGCATCAAGCCACATGTCTGGGAACCCTTCCCAGCTTCAATTTACATTGGAGCACCTTAGATGTTGGGCCCAGGTTAAAAACATTTACACGAGGCCATTAACTTCCAAAATGTGTAGTCAGTGTTATCACAGAGCTCATGGACTTTACCACGACACGGTAAAACTCAGTCTTAGCCACACAAACAGTGATGTTAAACAGATGACAGATTATACAGCCTATTGTCTACTAGTTGTGATTAGCAGCAACTTCTTTACAATTATATATTTAGTGGTTTGGCTAAATGAAGATCCTCAGTTGACTCCAAATTTTCCTCAGCATTGATTAGGCATCTGAGTCATTCTCAGAAACTTTAAATGGCCATAACGATGTAATTTCTTAGTAGAGTTAACAACTTTTTGTCATTACTCTGACACTATGAATAAAACTGAATTTCAGTCATCTCACTATATGGGTGCTTATTTCTGCCTTCCACTTGATTTTTGTGGGTCTGGTTCCGTGAATGATCTTACATTTTTTAAAAATGCTTGAGAAAGCAACACAGTGACCACCCTCCTCTTACATGCTCAGGAAATTATGATCTTGCACAACTAACATCTCTTGATTTTCAGGATTCTCTACAGGCTGCATTTACTCTTTCACTTCAGATACCTGCATTATGAATACCTGATTCTAACCCTCCAGATTAAAGTTGCCCCTAGCCAGCTTGGTAGGACAAGGCTGCTGATGGCTTCACGATGCAACTGTGGAGTCAACTGATTAAGACCTGATATAATATTTCCAAAACTCAAAAGAATAGCTGGCATCCTTCTTCTGCATCTTTCTGTGTAATTAAATTCTCTGGACCTGTGCAAGGCAGCCAGAAGACATCTTTCTTTTAACTGTAATCTCTCTGTTCTCCATCTCTATTACCACTTTTTATATTTCCTGAGTTGCAACACACTGGACAAGAAAGTTTTGCTATGCTCTCTGCTTTTTACATGTTTTTCTAGGAGCCAGACAGTTTTCTCTCTCTCTTCTGAATTGCTTCTCTCAGTACATACCCTGCACCATGACGCCTGCATTCCTGGTCAGTCTGTCTCTGTCCTGCTTCCCAATTTCCTTTAGTTTGACCCTGTGAACTTGTTCTGCACTAACACCACCATTTTGATCCTTTTCCTAGACAGTTCATCTGCCCGTGCCATTTGAAGATATTTCTCCCTTTCTTTGAACAGCTTCTCCTGTATGCTGGAATCATTTGCCCCATATACGTTTCTGTCTCTCATTAGCAATCTTTTATATCTCCAAAAGTACATGTGGATGCCAGAGAATGTGACTGTAAGGCAGGCATCTATTCCCCCTCCTGTTTCTTGGGTTCAGATAAAAACACAGTCACATTCCTTCTAGGGTCACAGTATACCAAATACTTTTATCAGCTCCTCCAGTGTTTTAGGTATTATTAGTACCAACAATGTCTCATTCACTTCTCTTTTTCACCAGAAGCCATAGTAGAAATGTTTTTTTTCATGCTCTTCTTGTTTTTGTTCTCCCCAGTCAATGCTTTATTCAGTATATATTAATACTGTTATGCTTGAGTAAGGATTTTTGGTATGGAAATTCAGCTCTCTCAGTGATGTTACTGTCTCATGGCTGTTCATTGCCTCATGGCTGCTTGTTTTCTCTCTTTAAAGCTCTTGCTTTCTATGTCTTTCAAGAATGCTTTATTCTTGCTGTCAGTCTCACCGAACCAACTGTTGTATCACGTGTTATTTACTGCATAAGGGGTAATAAAATGAGAGTGTCCCACATTTGTAAAGTCCAGTGGTATTCTGTTGAGAGGATTACCTGCACAGATCCTTCAATTGCCATGAACAGCTCAGCCACAAGCACACACACCAGCTCTTTGAGGATTTCTCCAAATCTCTTTTTCCTTTTAAGATCAGTGCTTCTCCCTCTCAGCTCCGTCTCTTGATCAGCAAACATATACTTGAAAAGGCCAGAAAGTAAGAATCTAATATATTTCTCCATACTGGCAAGGCAGCAAAAGACTGCATTACTCTGCTTGCTGCCTCACAATTGCCGCCTTTATTCCATGGAGGCTGTTCATTCTCTCTGAAGAATGCAAGTATTTCAACCATTTATTTCAAACTAGTTGTTGAAAAAAATGTTTTGATACTTATACAAAGCACTGAAAGCTGAGCATAAGACAAACTGCAGAAGAACATCACCCCTGCAACAATAAGACAGAGTTTTGCCATTCAGAACCTTGAACACTGCAGCCACGACCAACAAGTGAAGCCAATACACAATGTTACTGACTGGTGACAGCCCTTAGGACAAGCAGAATAAAAGGAGGCAGGGAAAAAAACCCAAAATATGGCTCTTTTTTTTTTTACAGCTATTTGTGCATGAGCTATTCTGCCTGCCCTGTAATTTCTCTGACCTCCAAGCCTCCCTAGGATTATGAATATCTATTGTTGACTTAATTGGCAGAATAACAAGAAACATCTGCCAGACAAACCCAGTTTCTTAACCTTTGCTGGTCTTGGACGTATTATGACTGTAGGGGAAAGAATAATGCATTTTGTCTCCATGAACCAGCCTGCACCAGATGATTTCACAGTTCAGGGAGCCATTTCCAGTGTCCATGAGAGAACTAACACACAACAGAGATTTCACAAAGGCTGTCTTGTTGTCAAGTGCCCATCTCAAGTGGCCTATGGAGCATATCCATAATACTAATGCTAACATGGAAGTACAGAATTAAACTGATGAAAGGAAAAGGTCTTTCTTACTAGTAAATAAGTTTGGAGGGAGCTGGGTGGACACAGAGGTGAGCAGAAGATATAAGGAAGATGTAACTGAAGGTGTTTAAAAATTATAATAGAATAGAACAGAACAGAATAGTTGAGTTGGAAAGGACCTACAACGATCATCTAGTCCAACTGACCGCTTCGGCTGCCCAGTGGAGGATTGGATTTGCTGGTTTTGACTGGGTGGAGCTGGACGCACAGGCTACTGATGGGTAAAAGCCCCCTTAACACATCTCTCAGGCTCCACCTTTTCATGCTTTGCTGTCATCAAAGATAGAAAACAGTGAAGTTCATGGTCAGGTATTTTGAACTTAAACTGCAGAAGACTATCGTTCAAGAAATGTAGTTTTCCTTGTTCACATCATATTTGCCTTTTCTGGCAGAAAAAGTTCTCCCTCGTGGTGTAGTTCTACAGCCCCCATCCTCCCTACCAGCTGAAGCTCTGGCAGAAGAGATATCCCCTACACCAATAAACCACATGTGCAGAACTGCAGCGTAAAAATAGGTAACACAACATCAGGTGGAGTGCTATGAGTTTCTGCTACAGTTTGGAAACACAAAAGTAGGCAAATGTTCCTGGAGGCATGAGTAGATCACAGGGTCATTAAAAGCCATGAATGGGACAAAGGCAAATGCATTCTTGTGTGTCAGGCAAGATATTTCCATAGGAAAGGCAAGCATTGTGCAAAGCTCTGCTGAGAACTCACCTGTACCACTATGGGCACTTCTCATTCCTTGAGTTCAACAAAGATAAATCCCACCTCGGATGAAGGCAAATAAAGACTGAGCAATTGACTAGGGGCATGGAGGGCCTACAGGAGATGATGACTGGAGGGACCAAGACAAAGGCTGAGAGGGAGGCCATCACTTTCAATAAAGGTATCAAGGATGAAAGCCAAAGGAGGAAAAGAGCTATTGAAGCACAAGGAACAAGAACACAGAACCATTCAGGACTTAATTCCAAGAAGACCTCACCACAGTGTATTAGCAAATCTCCCTTGGTGCACTGGTAATGAATGGTGAGGAAATCCTACATGCTGTCTCTGCAAAGTTCGCACAGAAGGAACCAAAACCCTTTCTTTCACCTCTGGCATCAATACAACCAAATAAATGTATAGGGTATAAATGCCCTTATTTACACAGTCTGAATGCACATACAAACTTTAGCAACATCCAAAATGACAATCAGTAGTACCTCTCACTCTTATAGTCCTCAAAATGGTAAATCGTAAAGCAAAAAGAGATTTGCCAGGGTTTTAGATAAGTCTGAACATCTTCCCACAAACTGAGGTAGGCAAATAACTCTCAGAAAGGTGAAAGTCACAAAAGAGCTCTGAAAGTTTTACCCTGTGGCTGAAGCGTATTTTGTATCCTGTACAGACACGGCCAATGAGTGTGTTTAGTGGAGGAGCTGTGCATCTTTGTTTCAGTGGGAGAAGGGGATGT
>VZTO01026194.1:13343-40666 GCA_013400615.1 Syrrhaptes paradoxus | reverse complement strand
TTACATTTGTATTTTTTGGTATTTCTGATCTAAATAAAAAGTATATTATAGTTCTAGTTTGAGATGTGTAGCAAAAGATAAATAGAACCACAAAAGAGTCAGTGATTGTGACTGTGTTTTGTTAGAAAATATGGTAAACAGTACTACTGCAACAAGATAGCTATGGGATGTATTTTAATAGATTCACAAAGCACAAATTCTGGTCCAGTAGGATACTGTGTTGATAGTACCATTAACATATAAGCCTTGCATTTAAAATTGCATTTACTGTTGTCAATCTTCCACTAAAATGGCATTGTTACTTTTTTTTAATGTAACATTGTTACATTGGGGTTTTTTTCTATAAAAATTGCAGGAAATATTATCTTCATTCTTTTTTAATCTTTTTCTCCCAGTTTCATGCCATTTGCCTTTTTACTTTGTTGTATGCCACATGACTAGTGTAACCCGCAGTTAAACATAGATCTTAATGTCTGGAAGGAAAGAAAGTGCTTGAGTGTTGAAGTCTTTCCACTTGTGCCTTTTCCGAATATGTATGTGACGTTTTACTCAAATCATTGAAGTATTACCCTTGGATTTGAGGGGAAGAGCTCACTGATTCATCATTTGTTTAGAAACAAGTAATGCTCTAGATATTTAGCCTGAGTTTGAAAATGAGTCATCTTCTGCTTTGCAGCTTCAAACAACTAATGGACCAGTTTCATTATAAAGTGCATTTCTTGTAGCTTGTGTACAATTGTAAAGACCATAGTTTTCCTGTTTGTAGGACCAATAATGTTTTTCTGTGTTTGAGTGTAAGGTGGGTATGTTGAGTGAACAGATTATTCTCAGTGAAAAGATGTTGCACTATAACATGTCCTTTGTAGTTTTTTTTCATGTATGATGTGAAATGTCACAATGTAACAGCCAGAGCAGTGAGGATGAGGCAGACACAGCCTTCTAGTTCCTCACCACTGGAAAACAGCCAAGCAATGATCACAAGGACAGGCAGGGCAGGTGAATGAGCGTAAATGAAGGTATAGATTCTAATACATAGTAGGACTGTAGTCAAAAGCTATGTATTAATTTCTCAGCTCTCATACACAGCCGAACATNTAGTGAATTTAGTGAATTGATGCTGAGAGTTTTATCAACAAATCCATGTTCTCAAAACCTTTTCCATATAGCAGTTTAGAAAACTTAGGGAAAAATGTTAATGAGTCCTCAGTTTCAGATACTCTGGTTTTGGTGCAGCAGTTAATCATATATATATATATATGTGTGTGTGGTGTGTGTGCTGGGTTATTCTGTTTGTTTATTTATAAACAAAACCTGTTATTTTTCAGGCCTCCAGCTGAAGCCATATCACAAGCCTTTACAGCATATTAGAGACTGGCCTGAAATATTCACTGAACTGACAAACTTGGATCCTCAGAGGGAAACTTCACAGCTTTTCTTGAGAAGAGATGTGAGACTTCCACTGGAAATAGAAAAAAAGGTCTGCATTTGGAAGTGATATTATGAAATTATGGTCAGAGTCAGAACACTTTGACCATCGTGTGGTTTTTTTGACACATTTGAGTGATTTTGACACTCAGTGTGTTTAATGGCTAGTAATTTCCAAACTTATTTAAAGTGGATCTTTCCTCTCCTTTTCTGTAATAGTTTGAGTCTTCAGGTTCTCCCTTCCTCCCACCTTTCCTCCCTTTCTCTCTTCTCTTTCTCACCTTCCCAACTGTTTGATTTATCATAAGTGTACGTGCCTCAGTCTCAGAATCTGTCTGTCATACAGCTAAAAACAACCTGCCCAATTTTCTTTCTCTTCCTTGTGCTGTGATTTTTCAGATATTTAATTGGTCAATTTCAATGGCATTATTGAAACACATTATTCAAAATGGATTCATGGAGGGGCAAAAACCACAGATGTTAATATTTCTGTGATCCTTTTGATTGGGCATGGTATGCTAGTCACTTTTAATTTGTGTGTTAGATCAGTGAAGTGTTGAATTAAGTCAATTAAAATATGTAATTTTTTCTATCATTACTAAAATGTACCCTTCAGTCAGGATCNTACAAAGAAATCATGTTATTTAAATCTTTTTAACAGATTGAGGATCCATTGGCTATTCTTATCCTTTTTGATGAAGCCAGATATAATTTACTGAAAGGTTTCTATACATCGCCTGATGCCAAGCTGATCACACTGGCAAGTCTGCTTCTACAAATAGTCTATGGAAACTATGAGAGCAAGAAACATAAGCAGGGCTTTCTAAAGTAAGTATATGTGTTTAAAACATAAAATTATGGGTTTAGATTAAGTATTTTTAGATAGCGCTTAGTATGGAACTCTCAAATTCTAGGTATGATATATTTTTTTTCTCCATCACTGAGCTCTAGTTCAGAGTAATCACATACCTCTCATAGCGTTAATAGAAGCTGGACACGGGGTCTGAAAAATATATTCACCTTGATTATTGCAGTCTCGGGCAGAGGGATGGAGGTTCTGTATCCTGAGATACAGTAATACCAAAATGAGAACCACCATTCATGTGAATGAAAGGTTTTGACAGGACTGAGACTGGACAATGCTGAAGAAACCTCTTACTGCATCTAGGTAGATGGGCTTTCTGGGATGGGCTTTCTTCCCTCTTTGAAGAGGATAGACCATGCAGAGATATTATTTCTGTTCTTTCATTTGTATGTGAACTGCTATACTAAATTGGTCAGAAACATAGCACAAGCAGGGCTCTGCCAGATGGTGCTTTTCTCTCCCCTTCTCTCTGCTTGTCAGCACAACAGTAGCTGAGCTATTCCGAGATACTTTTTTTTTTTTCCTCCCATGTACATTTCTCCAGCAGTATCTGAGCACATCAGGATTCCAGTTCTCTACTGTGTGCACATTCACTCCACCCCCTACCATCTCCAGCTCAGTTCATTCATGTAACAGCAGCTGTAGTGTTTTGGAATGCTACGATACCTCTCACCTCCTCTCATTCACAGCATCAACTGAGTTGTCTTGGCTTACGCTTTTTTGGTTGTATTCTTCACCATCAGTAAATCAGGGTGTGTTTTCTGTTAGTTACTCTGATGTAAGTGTGGGCTGCCTCTGAAAGGGCTGACTGTACTGACTGCGCTTGTTCTTTCCTTTCTCTTCCTTCTGTTAGGTGTAGGGACTGTACCAATACAGAGTAAGCTAGGTGAATGAGCTCCCTGGCTGGAAAACTTTTGGGTGGGCTGTTCAGTAGGTTCAGCTATTGACACATCTTGTCCTCAGTTACATGGTAGATCAAGCATAAGGAGAACTGGGTTTAAGTGGGACTGCCCACCTGCAGGAATGTGCAGTTAAACACAGCTGGGTTTAATACAAAAGCTGCTCACCTGATGAGGCAAGATAGAGTAGGAGCTGACTGTGTAGCTCAATATGTGTCTTGATGATACAAATGGGGAGACATTGTTCTTTCTCCTTACTTTGTTTAGTGAAGAAAAACTTTTTTCTACTTTGTTTTTCTCTTAGTGAAGAAAATCTTAAATCTATAGTACCAATCACTAAACTCAAAAGTAAAGCTCCTCATTGGACAAACAGGATACTTCATGAATACAAGGTGAGGTAAATAATCAAATAGTAAAAACTCCTGTCTTCAACATTTTTTGACTGTATGGTTGTTAGTTAATTAATGAAAATACTGGAATAAAAAGCTAGAAATGTGTATGTTCTATATATTTGGAATGAGTTCTTGGAATGCTGTTTCTCTTGTACAGTTGATCTGTTTGTGAGAAGCAAATATAATTGTCATCTATTCATTTGTCTTGAGTGTTAGCTGCATATTAGAGATATTGCCAATTCAGGGATACGTGTAAAAAAATATATTCTGACTTGTATATTTTTGCATCTGCTTGTGGTGAGAGATCCACAAAGTCATTTTTGCTAGTTAATTGAGCAAAATTTTTAAATGTGGAGTTGGGCCGCTTCTGTAAAAGACATCTGACTGAGGGCTGTGGATTCCAAACAGAGGCAGAGGCACTTGATTAAATTCATTAACTCCATAAAAATTGTGGAAAATGTGAGGTGTCGGGGGAGAACTGTACTGGCTGACATGCATCACTAAAGGTAGCTGCCAGGAAGCACTGCAGAGGCACCCAGGGAATGTTTTCAGGTCTTGCCCCTCTTTTGAGATGAGGTTACTCAATCATAAACTTTTTCTTGTTGCCTACACCTTTTTTGTCACAAACCAGCAGATCATTCCTGTTCTTTCTAACACAGATGAAGGAGGAGATGATGATTGTCTTCCTAAGACTATGGTACAGCAGAGGGCATAGGAGAGTAGTGTCTACTCTTTCTTGTATCAGATAATATGTAACAATGAGCATAGTTTTCTTGACTTCTGCTCTTAGGCTGTTATTTTGAAGAGGAAGGGAGTTGCAATCTTTTGTTGCAAAGATATTAATATATTTTGCATTTAAAAAATGGGTTTGTAGAATTCAGATAAGCTGTAATGCAGGGTGTGGATCCAAAGAGGCTGGTCCCATCCACCACACACACAGTTGTGGCCCCCTAACTGTTGAAGGCTTGTGTTCTCTCTCATGCCTGTGCCTTCTCATCTCATGTGTGGCCCAGCCAAGTTGTTCGTTTGTTAGGGTACTACATATTAGTCTGTCCTGAGGCGGGAGCACTCTAAGGATCCTTTGTTGCAACTGTTTCACTCTCCTGAAGAGGAAGAACCAGAAGCCTGTCTCACTCCGAATGAGAGCTCCACTAAAGGAAAGAAATACGCACCTCTATTTTGCTTAGAAAACAAAAAAAATCTACGTTTTTCTGGGAGGAGGTACTTACTCATCTTACCATGCCTCTCTGGATTGGATCCCTTACAGAAGGAAGAATGCTTAGTTGTAAGGATTGTGATGCATTTAGTGTCAGATGGGTGCACAGCTGCTTATCCCTGATGAGTCCGACACACTTCTGAGAGAGCTAACCTGCAGAGGTTAGATTTCTGTGGCTCAGATTTCTGAGGTTCGTATGTACACCTGCTTTCTGTCTTGGTCTGTTTTGGCATCTGAGCCTTTCTGTGGCTCTAGGGTTTAATTTAGATGTAGGAAGATGGTTGCTGGGAAGGCACTTTGGGAATACTGGTTTAGTGGGAATTCCACTAAGTAATGTGTTTTTCTTCAAATAACCACAGCTATTTGGGAACGCTTGTTGATTGCCATTGTTCCTTTATTTCCAGAATCTCAGCACCAGTGAAGGTGTAAGTAAAGAGATGCATCACCTTCAGCGCATGTTCTTGCAGAATTGCTGGGAAATTCCTACTTATGGAGCAGCTTTTTTCACAGGACAGATATTCACCAAAGCAAGTTCAAGTAGCCATAAAGTCATCAAAGTGTATGTAGGAGTAAATGTAAAAGGGCTACACCTCCTCAACATGGAAACAAAGGTCAGCTTAAGTGAACTGACAATGATAACTGTTAAGCTTAATAGTGTTATCTTAAATTCTTTGTGCTCATAGTCATTTCACATCCAACTGTTTGTTTGAACTTGACTGTGAAGTTTTCCAAGAGTTTCAGATCTTTATAAGGTGCTACTAATAGAAAGCCTTGTATTTTCTTACTTGACTGCTTTATAAGCTACAACTAGATTGCGGAACATACTATTCTAAGTCAGAATCCTGTCTAAGTGAACAAAGGAAAATTCAGATTGTAAGTATGGAGAATATTTTCTTAGTCACAGTTTCCTACATTTCATTGTAGGCTTTACTCCTCAGCTTAAAGTATGGTTGCTTTATGTGGCAGTTGGGAGATGGAGATACATGTTTTCAAATCCACAGTCTGGAAAACAAAATGAGCTTTATTGTGCATACCAAACAGGTAAGCATTGTCATTTTTCGTCCTCTATGTTCAATTATTTTTTCCTAAACTAGACAGATGCTGCTTTTCTCTTAAATTGACCACCCTTGTACAGTATCAAAGATGCCCAAGCTAAGCCCCCACAAAAATGCTCTTAAAACTTTTTCTTAAAACTTTTTTTTTTTTTTTAATATTTCAGAATGTTTGCTTGTTTTCCTAGCATGCGAAGCCTTTAGGGTTCAGAATATGTAAAATGCATCTGTAATCATTAGGGTAAACTTTATTTTTTTTAATTGAAGCTGTTTGTGGCATGTGCCCAACCCCTCAGACTCTAAGGATAATTCCAAACATGATGAGAATAACAGAGTTAGAGCTGGTAACTGCGAGCAAAACTAGCAAAGTTTGAGATTGGGTAAAACTTGGGATCTGTGATTGGAGTGTTGTAAAAATGCTACCAGCAATTTTTGATAGTGTTTGTGGATGTCTGATGCAAAATACTTGTTTCACCTGTAGTCTGCCACATCACCATGTGTTGTGACAAAATTACAGCTTTGAGTATCTTGCATACTTTGATAATAATTCTTTTGATTCTTATATATTAAGGTGGTTATAGGAGAAGTGACTGAGTATTTTTGAAAAACTTTTTGATAGGTGAGAAAAATCAAGGTTTTATTTTCCTTACTTCTAAAATGATGCAACTTCTAACTTATCTGCTTGCATTTGTCATACACTTGATCATGTCATAGTTCTGCAATGGTGATAGAATTTAATTGTATACCTTTATATAGGCAGGTCTTGTCATAAAACTTCTGATTAAATTAAATGGCCAGTTAATGCCAACTGAAAGAAATGAATAAAGGAAATGAACAGTAGTCATGAACCAGCATCTGATGGCTAAGCAAAAACCAACTTATTTCTCATCATAACAGAAGACTTCCATGTATGTGAATTTTACACAATAGAAAAGTCAATTTGTACAGTTTTTTAACTTTGTACAGAAGCTGCATGTTTTATTTTTTAAAGAGCTATTATAGACAACATATCTATTATTTTTATAAATATTTTTGTGTTTCATCTATAAGCTATTGTAGGTCTTGAGCTTAACCAATAAAGCTAATGAAATGTAAATAATTTACTGAGTTGGACAAGCATGAATCAAGTAAGGCTTTTGTTCCCAGAGGACGATGAGACTACCAGTGCCACAAAGCAAGTCTCAGTTAACCTATTTACTTTTCATGTCATTCTGTGGAACATCAAGGTGGTTGTATATGTTACATATGAACATCAAAGTGGTTGTATATGTTACAGTATCTTGTAGACACACTTTAAGATACTGTTGATACGTATGCTTTAAAGACCAGTTGCACCTTTGAGCAACTACTTTTGATAAACTCTTATTTGGTTTCTGACAAATGTTATAGCTGGCTTTATTTTTACTCTTAACTTTCTCATACTTTGTATGCCTATTTATTCTAAAATATTGCATGAGGATGTCAAAAGGGAAATACTTTAAATTAAGCCATATTAAATGTTTATCATGCTTGTTTTTAAAAAAATTGATTTTTACTTTTGCTGTGCAATATAAAATGTGTATATGGAGGAGGGGGAGATACAGATTTACAAATGAATATTACTCAGAGGACTTCAGAAATCTTTAATAAATCTTACCCTGGATTGCAACACATATGCAGTAATGAAAACTCATACAGGAGGTACTAAGTTATTTCTGTTAAACCAATTTTCCTGATTAGTTAATTCAGTTTCTCGAGGCTATAAGCAGCACAGGATGCAGGAATGAAGACTGCAAGAAAGACAGTTTGTAAGCATTCTGCCTGCTCTTTGCAGAGTCAGGATTGTATCTCAACAAATTGGATCCCAGGTATAAGGTGGGATCCTATGCAGTCTGAAGTGTATCTTTGTGTGTTAAAGTAGTATCACAGAATCATAGCATGGTTTAAGGTGGAAGGGACCTTAAAATCATCTCGTTCTAACCCCGTGCCATGGACAGGGACATCTACAGACCAGGTTGATCAAAGCCTTATCCAACCTGGCCTTGAACACCTCCAGGCATGGGGCATCCAGAGCTTCTCTGGACAACCTGATCCAGTGCCTCACAGTAAAATATTTCTTCCTAATATCTAATCAAAATCTGTTTTCTTTCAGATGAAAACTATTACCTCTCATCCTATCTCTATGCTCCCTGATATCTGTAACACAAACCTTTAAAGTTTCTGGTTGTATTTCAGGGTTTTAAGTGCACTTGACTATTTCTTCCATGTAAACTGCATGCTGAAGCAGTGTGCAATATTTTGTAAAAAAGTTTTTTAAAAAATAAAAATTAGCACTTGCCTTTTAAGTTTTCAAATAAAAGTTAAAATGAATGTTAGGAGCTATGCTGTTGTGTAGTATCTTCACTCGCACCTTACTCCTAGTAAGTGCAGTTTAAGAAATTAAAGCAGTATTCAGTTAAAAAAAGTGAACAGGAGACCTACATTTTGTGATGTTCTTAAGCAAGCTCTACTTTTCTACTTAAACTTCACTGGCATAAATAAGAGTAAACCTTCCTGGATTGTTATATTTTATTTAAGGTAAATAATGCAACAGTCAGGTCCTTCATAGTGCATTCTTGCTATCACTTGGCACTGGTATCAGAAATATACTTCTCTACATAGCACTTTGTTAGAAAACTAGAAGGAGAATGTTAAAATGTGTCTCAGTTGCATATTTAACAGTACTATTAATATGCCTTATTGCTGTATAGTTCTTTCTCCTAAATTCTTATTTATCACTACCTAATAAATGGCTTGCAACAAGTCATGTTTGTAGTTTTCATTATTGCAGCCAGCATGAAAGTGCCATCAAATGTCTTACCTCGCAGGTGTTATTACCAAGGAGCAGTATTTTGTAACAGGCTCGTCTTTGCAATGTACGTAGGAAGATCATCAGTGAGGATCATAGGGAGGGTCCCATGGTGACTACAAATTAAGATAGTGCACCTCAGAAAGCACTCAGGAATTCATCAGGAAACCTAGAAACTGTTAGTCATGGCAAACCAGCAGTCTGCAGATCTTCTCTGTCAGTGGAGTTGTTAAGTAGTGGGAGGCAGGGTTACGCAGTCCTGGCAGGCTTCTGGCACCTGGGTACACAGGAGTTTAAACTCTTGCTGTGACAAGGCAGGCCAGTACAATCCTTTCAGCTAACAGTGGGGAAATGGAAAATCTGAAAGAAATCCAGCACTGTAGACACACACCACTAGTAACAATCCTCCTCTCTGTACTGAACAAAAAAAAACATGAAAATGAGCTCTGAGAATAGCAAGCCTGAAAATTATGCCTTTGTAAGCAAGAGATACTCAGCTCAACTCCTATAGCTTATCTAACAAGCACTTTTTAAAGAAGTGAGTAATGGTATAGCTGATGAAACAAAGATTTGGGAGTAGAATACTCCTTCCAGGAACAGTATCGCAATATAGTAACTGAAAACTTAACCTTGTGAAAAACAGGCGCAATTTTATCAAGTGGAATAATTAATCATCAGGCTAGGGTGCTGACCTGAGGCTCGCTCACTGCTAAGCACAGGCCTCGCTTTGGGCAAGGAGTGGACCGGCCTAGGATGGGGGGCCTTTAGCCGTGGTGAAGCAAACCTGCATGACTTGAGGTTAGCGATAGGCTGAATTGCAGCAAAACTCCAGTCACCCACAAATCGGTCTTTAGCTTTAAATTTATAGCCTCTGTAAGGGTTCCAGTTCCAGCTTTGTACCCTCAGGCCACAACCAGCTTCCCTCAGCTCTCTGAGCGGTGCCCTGCGGGGACTGGCAGCCCCAGTGCTGAGGTGCCTGTGCCAGGGCTTGGTGTGGTGGCAGCTGAGGTGGGTGTCGAGATGGAGTCAGCCTAAAAGGATACTGGAGAACTAAACCAAATCCTTCCAGAAGCTGTCAGTGGAGATGCCAGACCAGACATATGCCAACCCCACAGGGGTTTTCTGGCATGGGCTGTCCTGGGTGGGTACTCCTAGGGGGGTTACCTGGTGTGGATTATCCCAGGCAGGCCCCTGGTGCAGGTCGTCCCCACACAGGATCCCCCCACGGGCATGTTTCACGCCCATGCACCCCAGCGCACTTTCACACCATGGGAGTTTCTCCCCTTGAGTGTTTATCCCAACAAGTTCACACCCACGGGTGCTTATTCCCACACGTTGTTGTTGCACCCTGACGTGTTTCTCTGACAGTTGCCCCCCACGCAAGTACGTTCCCACGCCTTGTTTGTCCACACGAGATTATCCCACACGAGTTTTACTCCCATCCGTGTTTTGTCGACGCGCGTTTCACCCCCGCGTGCTGCTACCCGCGGGCCGTGGCACCAGGACGCTGCCGCAGCCCCACGGAGCTGAACGGAGCCTTAGCGGCCGGAGGCAGAGGGTAGAGGCCACCGAGCCGGTCAGCGCAGGGACCGCGCCAGGCGCTGAGCAACGCCGCCAGCAGCGCTCGGCCCGGTCACGGCCGGACACAGGAGCTCTGGGGCGGCCCCGCGGGAGCGGGAGGCGGGGGCAGGACTGATCTCCCCCTCGGGGACGCGCGGGGATGAGGACTGCGGCCCGCGGTGACGCTGCCGCCTCCTGCCGTCTGCCCTCGCGCCCACCCGCAAGCACCACCCCCACCGAGCGGCAGCCGCCCGCCAACACCGACGGCGGCGAGGCGCCCCGCCCCTGCCCCCCGCCGGCCCAATGGCGGCCCTCGCAGCCCAGCAGACGCCGTCACCCCGTGGCGCACGGCCTCCGGTTGGCTCAGGCGTCAGCAATCGTCACATGGGCAGAGATCAGCCTAGCGCGGAGGGGCGGGGCCGGCGGTCGACCGGGCTCGGGCCGGCGCGGCGAGCGGAGGGGGCCGTCAGCCCGGCGGTGGGCGCTGAAGCGATGTTGAGCCTGATGGAGGTCGGCGGGGCCCTGCTGGAGCGGGTGGCCGTCGGCAACCCCCTCTCCCTGGCGCTGGCCGCCTCCGCGTTCGCGCTGAGCCTCGGCTACCTGTTCCAGCTGGGTTACCGGCGCCACGTCGGGTCCGACCGGGGGGTAGGCGCTGGGGGACGTGCGGCGCCTCAGGCGGGGCCAGGGACAGGCGGTGGGCCGGGGACGGCACCGCGGAGGGGTGGCACCGCAGGGCGGGCGCGGGGAGAGGGCGAGGGCCGGGGGGAGCCGGGCGGCCTCCCGTGGGGGGTCGGGGGGAGGCGGCGGTGCGCTCGGCTCTGACAGCCCTCGGGGAGCGCGGGGAAGCGGGCGGTAAAACCCCCGTGTGCGGGAGCGGGCTCTGGGCAGCGAGCCGCGATCCCCCCGCCTCCCCGGGCCGGGGTCTGACGGGAGCGTTGCGCTGACCTCGCCCTCCGCCCGGCCGGTCGGTACCGCGTGAAGCAAGGCCGCGGGTGCTGCTGTTCAAAGGAGGCTCCGCGGGTGCGTGGCACTCGTCGCTAAACTGGGGCTGGGGCTTTTGGGGGACCGTGTAATCAGTCGGCAGCGCTGGTTTGTGTCTGAATGCCTGCTTTCCAACTGCAGTGTCTTTTTGCTGTGCTCTCAGAGGCAGGTTAGCAAGAATCTTAATCATATTCGTTTTATTTTAGCCTCCAATGGTTTTAAATGTGGCTCAGTCTTATTATATTTTAAAAAATAATCAGTTGTCCAAAATTGGCCTTTCCACAAAAAAAGTTTGAACAAAACATGTCTGAAGGCTCCTCTGTGTTTAGTTTTTATGTAAATGGACATGATTTTATTATTCTGAAGAAATTTCAGTATTTATTTTTCTCTTCCTCAGAAATACCCACCTTACATTTCATCAAGCATCCCGTTCCTTGGACATGCAATCGCATTTGGGAAAAGTCCCATTGAATTTCTGGAAAATGCTTATGACAAGGTATGTTTTCCCATGACTGGCCGAGCATACACTAGAATATATTTCTGTATCTATTAAGTTCTCTGTCTGGAGCTTGTTTAAAATGAGTTAATTCTCATTACCACCTCAAATGGAATGGAGCATGCACACTAGGCTCTGTTTTCTTCAGATCTCTTTATGTACGTTGTTGTTAGAGAAATTGTGTTTTCTGAGAGATCTTTTGTGATTCAGATTTGAAAATATATGTCTATGTATTTGGGTAACACTCATAGCTAGTTAAGTAAAAAGCTGTTTTCATTATGTTATTTCTTGCCTGAATTGTGATCTTTTAATCTCACTCTTTACTAATCTGTGACCAGGCTGGAATGTACCTGACCACCTCTGTAGGCAATTTGATTAAAAAAATTAATGCCCTCTGCAATGTTAAGAGGGCTGGTGTATAAAACCCCAGTAGGTTTTATACTGTAATGGCCTAAAAGGCAGTAGAGCCTTAATTCCATTGAAATAATATTTAATGATGTTTCATATCATTGTCTAAAACATAAGCTTACCCTTAGCCTGGTTGGCTTACGGAAAGCCAAATTTAGTAAGTGAAGATCTGCTGGAGATGACCCTTTAACTTCAAAATCTTATTTGCTCTTAATTACCTATGCATAATTCCAAATTTTTTGAGACTGCTTGTAGATTACTGGAGGCTGTATGTGCTGTTGTCTCCCTGCTAGTTTTTGTAGTGTAATTGATCTTTTATTTACATTTTTGAAACTAAATGGTTTTAAAATGTGCGAGATCACGTGCGTTCGTTATAACGTTAGATACCACGACTAAGTATACTGAGAACAGAATTTAAATGTGGTTTAAAATATTTATGTCTTTATTAGATCTCTAGACACTTCTTAGGAGAGCAAGTGATTTATGGAGGCCTGTACATAAAGAGATACCAATTTAATGATTTGTGTTCTTATTTAAAATAAACTGGTATTTTTTTGTCTCTTAGTATGGACCTGTGTTCAGTTTCACTATGGTTGGCAAAACATTCACGTACTTACTGGGTAGTGATGCTGCTGCCCTACTCTTCAATAGTAAAAATGAAGATCTGAATGCAGAGGATGTATACTCTCGGTTAACTACACCAGTTTTTGGCAAGGGAGTTGCCTATGATGTCCCTAATGCGGTATGTATTTCAAATATGAGTAGGAAAGTAGCTTAATTTAAATTCTGAGTAGGCAGCCCTGAGCTCTTGGCTCTGTATGATGGAGTTGTGTGTTCATACAAGGCAATTTTGGCAGCAAGGTATAATGCATTTGGTACATTGCCTCAGCTGGATAATCAGGAATGAACATGTTTAGGTTGCTTAATTTACCACCTTGCCATTCTGGATGCTATTTTTTGTTCTTGAAACCATCTAATCCCACCATAGAGGAAAAACTGATAGGTGAGTCTCTTTTTCCTTCCCTTATAGCATGCCAGTAGTTTACTTTTCCCTTATAAGCAACTTTAGGTTTTCCTTCTGAGAGCTTTAAGAGTGATAGTTTTTCATTTATGTGATGACAAATCTAGATACAAAAGTACTAATTTGACAATTTGCACCATTAGGTTTGTCTTGCTCAGGTGAAAATCAGTCTGTATGTGTTTGCAGAACACAGTCTGCATGGGGCTGGGAGAACAGTGGCTGTGTCATGTGGCATTGTTTCTGAGCTCAGCGTTGCTTGCTTTCTTGCTTGTGTGCATTATCTGGCTGTTGACAGTCTGTTAAACTGCAGAAGCCAACTTTTCCATGGACAAACTTGGTCCACTGGGACCTTGCATCCACTGTACATTGGCATCGACAGCCTGTTGCACAACAGAGTAGTCTGGTGGCAGAAACAACATTGTGATATACTTTTATCTTAAGATTTTCAGCTTTGGCTTAATTTTGTTTGTATAGATGCCAATCGTTTGACCAGTAACAGTTTTTGCGGCCATCAAGACTTTTCCTCCTTAGTATGGCTCTTCATTCTGCCCTGCCAAAGGTACTTAATTAAGAAGGCAACAATCAATCTACGTGGCTCAGGGGCAGTAATCACTAATCTCTTGTCCTCCACACCAGCATTTTGCAGTGACCCACAAAGTATGTATGATGTTCTTACCCCCTTCTTTTGGAAATCTCATATGCAAGTGGCTACCAACAACTTGCCACTTTGTAAATATCTAAAGGAGAGCTTAGTTGACTCCTGCTTTGTCAGGAAGTGTTAAATTGTGGATTGACAGTGTCACAAAGTTTGGGGGGAGGATTGGTTGGTTGGGTGATGGGATTTTTTTTTTTGCACTGGATGGATTTGTGTAGCTCCTCCCATCCCTCTGGGAATGAAACCAGCAGAACTGCAGTGGGGGTAAGAAGTAGGAGATAATTTCCTTTGTCCTAGGAGACCTCTTCCACAAGTGGGGTCATTCTCTTGTTTTTACCACTTCTGACAGTCAGAGGTCTTCCTCAAAAAGTTAGGGATGGAGTTGGGGATCTCTTCTGGAGCTGCTAGAGTGGAGAGGTCCATGATCCTCTGCAATACTTCTTCCCTGTTCTTCTCTGGTATATACTAGTTTCAGAAAAGTGTCTGTGAGTCAGAAATAGACTGCTAAGTTGGCCTGATTTTGACTGTTTTGTGCTTGTTCTTTGTATTCTGACTGTTGTGCTTGAAACTGAAAGGTGCTAGTTTGTGTCTTAGTTCTGTGAAAGTTCATCCACTTTTTACAGTTGCTTTGACTTGTGCTTTCACACTCTACAGTTTATGGATGGGTATGGGTGTCTGTCTTCAAGAGCTAATTCTTTGATGGGATCTAATCTCATCCTTCAGGAGTTTCATAGAACTTCCCACAAGCTCCTTGGAAGTGGGCATTTCTAACAACTATGTTCTTCAGGCATATAGGGATGATTAAGGCTGACCTCATTGGTCCACCATATACTGCTTTTTTCTCTGAAGTAAGGTCTTTTTCTAGAGTTACCCTAGCTTTTTTCCCTAGAGTGTGTTTGAGTTCTGCTTTAGTCAAGAGATTAATCTTTCCATATTACTCAGTAAGCCTTGGGTGTCTGTGGATAAGTCTACTTCATTCATAACTTTGATAGTAGAACAACTTCTTCCTTTTTATCTCTGCAGATTCAGGTTCCTCAGAAAATCACCTGGGCCACTTTTTTCCACAGCTAGGAGATGCAGGGACTTTGCTGTTGGCACACCCTGGTTATCTCTAGTTGTGTGTTTCCCTGGATGAAGCTAGAGAGGTGGTGTGTCTGGTTGTGGTCAGAATGCACTCTGCTAGAGGTGGGCTCTTTTTTTGCATGGTGCTACCACCGTGATTTCATTTCAGACGTTTACTGGGAAAGCATTTTGAGAGCCGTTCAAACACTCCTTGGTGTTCTACTGTTGGTGGATCATCCAGAACTTTCTTTTGAGGACGCCTTCTCTCTGCTCAAGTGACTTTCAGTCATGTGTTGAGAAGAATAACCCCTTACTCTTTACAAGGAAGAAGTTACCTATTTACCAGTAATTTTGGTAATTGTTTGTTAATACGCATAGTCTATGGATCCACTTGTATTCACTCCCTGTCTCCTCCCTCCAGGCCTCTTGCAGGTAGTGTGGAGAGGAGCTGGAATGGCCACAGATGTATTCACTGCTGTGTGCCATTCCTGTTGGAATGGAGACAGAGATTGGCTAGCATGTTGCAAGGGGAAATGTGCTTGTCTCTCTGCTCTGTGGCATGTGTACCCTCTGATAGACTGCTGGAGTCCCCACTGCATTCTGAAAACAGGAGTTTCTCGGGAGTAACCGTTCCTTTTATGCCTTTTGTGAAGGTGATGGGAGTACATGCAGAGCCCTTGGTGGGAAGACAGTTTGTGGTGTATTACTCCAGTGCTGCTTGTATCTTCAGGGATAATGTTTAACAGATACTAAAATTCTTTTTTGTTTCGGTACTGCAAAAGAGAGAATTGCAGCTCCCTTGAGCGAGTATTTTACTTGGATGTTACTAAACTTTTGCTTGAAAAACAAAGAAGGTGAAAACCAGAATAGCTGTTATTTAAATTTGAGTAACTGTTGTACCCTGCAGTCCTAATCATAACATCTTTTTAATTCTGTATGTTCTTCTAGTACAAATGATAATAAGCTGTTAATTACATTAACATGTAATTAATATGGTGACCCTTGTACTGATTGCTTTTTCTGTCTTGGTGCCTCTAGGTATTTTTGGAACAAAAGAAGATGCTCAAAACAGGGCTAAATATTGCCCAGTTTAAACAGCATGTGTCTGTGATTGAACAAGAAACAAGAGAGTATTTCAAAGCATGGGGAGAGAGTGGAGAAAAAAGTAAGCAAGATCAGATGTGGTTTTCCTTCATTTTTTTGGGAAGGAATTAAGGCCAATGCAACATGTTTTTGTAAATTATTTACTACAATATTAAAGAAATTAAAAATGACATAGGTAAAACTGTGCTGAATATCAGAAGAAACATGCAAAATACGGATTTTGTTTAATCAAATTTAAGGCTATTGGAGAATAAAGCTGCTCAGAAAATCATTGAAAGGAGCGAAGCACTATCTTTCTTTTGCTTTCTTAGTCAGCTCATACAGAGTGTACCTGTTGCCTGGCTGAATCATCCTCATTTTGCATGATATGAATCAGCTCAGCATAACCACCTTTTAGTCCCTAGGAAAAGATACTGCTCCGAGTTCCCGGAGCCTGTGTCAGACATCTTAGCTCAGGATCTTCTACAATGAAAACCAGCATCCTTGAAGCTGATACAGTTAGGTTAGTGATCTAAGTGGAATTCTTTTATTTCCCTCGTCTTTCCCAACTAGCCTGCTAGACATAGCCCATCACCATTGTTGCAAGCCTACAGTGGCATAACAGTGTCAGAAATAGTATTTATTTAAAAATATATGTTTATATTTAAATAGATAATATTTATATAATATATTGTCTTACATATTTTAATTTACAATTATTTTTATTTTGCAATTATATAATTTATACTGGATAATAATATTCTAACTCTATATATTTAAATATTTTATAAAAATAATTCAGTGAAGAGTAAAGCTAACTGGTTTCCCATGGATTTGGATTCCAAGGTTAAGTTTTTGTATGACTTTTTACATTTATTAAGGACTGAATGTGTGCATCATGGCTTACTTTGGGAGGATTACTAGCTCTAACTGAAAAATTTCTAGAAAGAAATACTGTGGAAAAAAGTTGTTGAAAACAGTAATCTAATTTAAAAGTTGTTTGTTGAGAGACCTGGTAGACACCTAGAAATCGCTTTGTTCTCCTAGTAAAACAATCCAAAACTCTATTTAAATTACTAATCTGTGTGCAGTCACTTATTTTTCTCTTCTACAAAATAAAGAATAACATGTAAAACACATCATCTTTCCTGAAATGTATCTTCAGTAACATTTTTCGAATCTTTCCTCAGACCTGTTTGAAGCCCTTTCAGAACTTATCATTTTGACAGCAAGTCATTGCTTACATGGGAAGGAAATACGAGGCTTGCTGAATGAGAAGGTGGCTCAGCTGTATGCCGATCTGGATGGGGGTTTTACTCATGCTGCCTGGCTTCTGCCAGGTTGGCTACCTCTGCCAAGCTTCAGGTACCAGAAATAACAGATGAAGCAACTTGAGCATTTTATCTAAACTTGTTTGGGTTTCTTTTTTCCTTTTTTTTCCGTATTGCTTGTTCGTAAGCTGATCTAGATGTCCCAATAAATCCTTGTAAGCATTTTATGTGTTACTTTGTACGAAGTTGCTAATAGAAGTGCTTTGAATCACAGACGTCGAGATCGAGCACACAAAGAAATAAAGAATATTTTCTACAAGGTTATCCAGAAACGTCGGAAGTCTGAGGAAAAGGAGGATGATATGCTCCAAACTCTACTTGATGTTTCATACAAGTAAGCCAAGGGTTTGAAGACTTTTTATTTATAAATGTTTTACTTTAGCTTTGAGCTCTTAATTTAAAAATATCTACCTATATAGAAGAAATATTCTTATATATATCTTATTTATTTATATGTAAGAAATATTCCCTCATGTTCTGAATTGGTTTTGTTGCCAGTAATTGATCCTAGCTGTATTCTTAAAAACAGCTTAAAAACTTTACTTCTAAATGGTTATTCAGATTTATGAGATTTTCATCAATGGTCACGAGGTTACTTCCTTTCTCTTTGCTGCCTGTTCAGTAATGATTTTCTTTAGGGCTCCTAGAGAGTCTGTCTCCCTCTGTTCTCCTGTCTCCCTACCCCAAGATCTTTCGGTGCTCCATTTAGGGTAGGCAACAAAAGAGAAGAAGGAGAAAGTAGTACATTAGAAGAAATTATAAATGCTACTGTAACTGTAAAATGGATCAAATGAAGTTGTTTGTCTTTCAACCTAGGGATGGCCGTCCGCTGACGGATGATGAAATTGCTGGAATGCTCATTGGGTTGCTTCTGGCAGGGCAGCACACATCCTCCACCACGAGTGCTTGGCTTGGCTTCTTCATAGCCAGAGACAAATCGATACAGGAACAGTGCTATGCAGAACAAAAAGCAGTTTGTGGGGACGACTTGCCACCATTAACTTATGACCAGGTTTGTATGTTACATTATTCCTGCTGGGTATTTTTGTACTTTCAGGTGCTTGTTAAAAAAACAAAACACCACCAAATGTGAAATATAGTCATATGCTTTGCGTTAGAATCATAATCTAGCACACTCATTCTGTGATAACACTGTTTGCCAATAATCTCCTCCATCTTCTCCTCTCCAAGTAAATTTTTGGCTTGCTGCTGTTTTTACAAACATTGTTCATGAAGGAAATTACAGTTCGACAATGTCTGTTAAAGAAATGATAGCTCTGTAGAGGAGGAAGTTCCTTATATTCTCATGGAAGAAAGGGATACAGTGTGACCTTGTTCCTTAACTGGGCATCAGAAAACACTCATGAAACAGATTAGTAAGAAAGTAAGCATATTTGATTGCACTGGTCAGAGATTTTTTTTCCTCCTTAATTGAATCAAGTGGAAAAAATAAATTATTAGGGTAGCTAGTGAAGTACATGTAAATACGAGCTGCTTACTTTTTAATTTGTTTTTAAATGGTATAAAAAACCATTTTGTTTGTGTTGAATACATATATCTTTCTCTCTATATTTGCAGCTCAAGGATCTCAGTTTGCTGGATCGCTGTCTAAAAGAAACTTTAAGGCTTAGACCTCCGATAATGACCATGATGAGAATGGCCAGAACTCCCCAGGTCAGTACATGTGTTGGAGTGAACTTCAGTAGAACAGGGGGTGTCCCAGGTGGCAGAAGGAAGAAGACAAGTGAGCAGTGTTTGCTGGCAGGGATGAAAGCTGATGGCAGCCTGGGTTATATCAGTGGGAGTGTAGCCAGTTGATTGAGGAAGGCAGTTAATACCTTGAACTTGGTAGTTGTTACCTTCATCTGGAATTGTTTGTGTCCAGTTTTGGACCCCTCTGGTCCCCAGCAATCAAGATGTTGATGAAGTGGAGCAAGCAGAGTGCCGCCAAGATGGTTGGAGCACTTGTCCTGTGAGGAGAGGCTGAGGGAACTGGGTTTGTTCAGCCTGGAGAAGGGAAGGCTCTGAGGGGTCCTAGTAACAGCCACATGCAGTCTTATTCAGCAAAACTGACTCTTTCTTTTAGCTATCAGTCTCTCTTGAATTCTTAGTTTGGTGCTACCTTTAAGATATTTTTTGCTTGCCAGGTATTTTTAATAGCGATCTTGGGAAGACTTGGCTTGCCCTTAGTACAATACAAGAAAGGTAAATCTGAAAGAAAACTTGCTCTTTGTACAAATAAGATAGAAAGTCAAATAAGTAAAATAATTTTGTTTTAAAAGACTGTCTCTCCCGTAACAAATGCTTTCAACAAATTTTAAGTTAATTAATTTTTTTAAACTTTCTGTTCCAGCCTTGTTAAAGCATCTGAAAGGTTCCTGTAACTACCTGAACATTGTGCCCTGTACAAGTAAAACAATATTAGGCTGTGTTAACTTTAAATGAGCTTAGCCCAAATTCTTTTGAAATTGAAGTCTCATGATGTAGCACTTCAGGTAACATTTTAAAAAAGAAAAATGAAGAAATTTTGTGATGTGTGAGGTCTTGTCTCTTCTCTTGTAGACTGTTGCTGGATACAGTATTCCTCCTGGCCATCAGGTCTGTGTATCTCCCACTGTTAACCACAGACTCAGGGACTCTTGGAAAGATGCTCTAGACTTCAAGCCTGATCGGTACCTCCAAGATAACCCCGCAGCTGGAGAGAAATTTGCGTATGTTCCATTTGGGGCTGGTGAGTAAGAGTACACAGCGCCTTCCTGAGCCTCTGTGCACTGACGTGGCTCAGAGTGGTTGTCTCATACAGTACCTCCCCGTGCTGTAGCATCTGAGGATATTTTTTCTTTCTGTTCCTGCCTGAAAGTTTTTTCACTGTCAAAGTGCTGTTGAAAGAATGAAGTCAAGTTTTGCATTAGTGGTAGCTGTGTATGTCACTCAGAGTAGCAATCAAAACAAATTTTGATGTTAGCATTTGTGGTATTTGACTCAAGTATTTTCAAGTCAAGGTAAAAACCTGGTGATAGGGAGTCACTTTAAGGCAGAGCAAAAATCTGCAGAGAGAATCACAACTGCCAAAGGAGTTTGCACATATCACTGCAACACGCTTATAGCTGATATCTTTCTCCAGTGTTCCAAACACTTATTTGGTGATACTTAAATTAACCCTTTCTGCTGAGGACAGAGCAACACAACCTCATTCAAATTACTCAGCCTGGTTTATGCAGGGGCAGCTTATAGAACCAAGATGCTGCTGGAGTTCCGTAATGGTGTATGTGCAGCATCAGAGCCTCATACAGGTTAGAAAGGAGAGAAGCAATTACTGTCTGCTTAAAATTTTTAAAGTTAGTTTGGTGTCAAAGGTGATTTAATAACTAAGTCTTCTAATTGCTTTTTATGGCTTTCCTTCTAGGCCGTCATCGCTGCATTGGAGAAAACTTTGCTTATGTTCAGATTAAGACTATTTGGTCTACTTTGCTTCGTTTGTATGAATTTGATCTTGTCAATGACTATTTTCCGACTATAAATTATACAACAATGATACACACACCTAATAACCCTGTTATCAGATATAAGAGGAGGTCACTGTAAATTCTGGTGCTAAAGCCCTACTTATTTAAGTTGTTTAAACTAACAGACTTTTGAATAAAATTGTGACAAAATGAGTGGTAAAGGGAAACTGTTGCATCTGCTGTTGGAAAGCAACAATAATCTACCAAATGCAAAGTCTCTGCATCTATTTTGTTTGGCCACAGTATTTAATGCTGCTGTGTGTAATTGCTTGTTCTACAAATTTCTCATTGCATTTTTAAAATGAAAACTGTATTTTCTATTGGTCTAACACTTTAAAGGTGCATGCCAACTTTTTAAGATGAAGAAATAAGTAATTTCTACAACCTGAACTCTTTTTGAAAACATTTTAAAAATTACTTTTCCTCGGATGACATGGGGTAAGACTATTTACCTTACCTCTGTATTCAGTTACAGTAAATCCATCAGGGAACAGGCGTGGAAGGGGAATGTAAGTGGTGGTGCCCTACCTTCAATATTTGTGATTCTGTTCCAAGCAAACTAGGTATGCTCTTGGCTGATTATTTAAAAAAAGGTTACTGTACAGGCGAGTAGTAGGCAGACTACAGAATGTTCAGAGAGAAGTTTTCTGAGAATAAATGTTTTAAATGTCTAACTTGAAGCAGTTGTAAAATGCTTAGGTTCAGAAAGCAACAAATAATTTTCTAAAAAAAACCTGAGTGTGTGAAAGTAACAACATGATGATACAAACATCATTAATTTTGTAAATAACATGTTTGTGTATAAAATGGTCACAAATTAAGTAAAAGAGCTGCATGTTGTCCCCCTTTGTATTGACTCGTGGGATTGTTAAATGGTGTTTGGTTTAAGACTGGTGATAAATGGTAATGAGGTCTGGCCCACAGGAACTTTGAATTAAATTTATAAACAAACCTCCTGGGGTGTTCTGTGCTCAACTATGGCAATTCTGAAAATTTGTAATAAACTTTCTCTCTTTCTTGTAAGTATGAAGTCAGTCATGCAAAGAGCTCTCCCCTTTCTTCAGTGCTTCCTCGAGCAAGGGCTTTGCCCAGTCTTTCCTGTTCTAAACTCAGGTGTAACTGCTATAAAACCTTGTGTCTGGACAGAGCAAGCGAAGGAGTGGAGCATCTTATCTTCCCTCCCAGCCTTGGAAGATGTGATTGGGGTCTTCAGAAACCAAGCTTGTACCTGTCCTCTCTCCTTCTTAGTAGCAGCATTTTGGAATCTGTAAAAAGTAAAGCTGCAGCCACCATAAGCAGGAGGAGCGCAGTGTGATTGAGGGAATGGTTCTTGAACACAGTTAAAAGCATGAAGTCATCTTTATTTCAGTACTTTGACAAAATACCCATAAAATTCAAAACTTCTACCATTACAAAAATAGGTCTCTACAAGTGATATTCTGTCTGCACTGCCAGTAGCAAATATTACGAGAGTCATGTAACTTCAGTAGCCTTGCCAGAAAAAGTGCAAGTAAATTTTGCTGAATGTAGTTCAATTTCATTAATACACAAGTTTCATCTTTGCACCCTTTTGATAAACACACACTTCATAAGTTAATCATTTAAATTAGCATTCCATAAATATACATGTAATTTAAGGTGGGGTGTTTTTCTTGGTTTGGGGTTTTTTTTTTCCATGAACACGAAGTGCCTATATACATAAATTCCAGGCTGCATGGGTGTGCCAGGATGGAACTGTATACAGTTGTATAGCTGTGTTCATCTTGGTCCCACAATATACACATTATACAAAAGCACAGAAAGAGCAGAGATTTACAGAAGGCAATCCATTAACATCACTGCTAGTGATGGGGATGTTGAAAGGGTATCATTATCTTCTCATACCAGCGTGCAACTGAGTGTATGAAGTCGAACCTGTAAGAGGGAAAAAGATTTTCATCAAGATTATTTGGAATTAAGTAGATGAGAATTCACCAATGACATGTTATTTAGAACAAAACTTCCTCAAATGATGGATTTTATGCTGAAGATTTTAATACAGTAACTCCAAAAATCAAGTTTGATAAATTATGTCCTATTGATCTGACAATTTGCTTTTTACAGCACAAAAGTTACCATCACCTACGGGACAAAAAGGCTGTAACTTCTGTAATCAAAGTGGTAGGAGAAGAAATTCCCCTTGTATTCCCACTTCTCAATCTTTTGGGTACATTTTTCTCATCTAGCTTAAAAAATAAGATGCCAACTGAATCATTTCTGCACATTTTTTATAGATCAGGGAAAGTTAAAGTGTTACCAATAAACTCAAAATACGTAATTGCAGCACACTTGTATGCCTTCCTTCAAAGAATTTTATAATTTTCTTTTTAATGAGCTTTTTGCTACAACTCTGAATAGCCTCTTGTTTAAGGCAGAAAATGCCTAAAATCAAAGATGTTTGTCACCTATCTCAGAGAACCAGCACATGCTTTCTAACTTGGGACCATGCCTTGTGCTCCCCAGGAGTCAGGGGCAGAGTGCCTGAGCCTGTACCTGACTGCACGCTGCCCAGTCGCCTCTGTAGTGCCTCCAGCCGATTGATGTAATCTGTTAAAGCTCTTTCAGGATCATAGTTTTGCAGCTGAGAACAGGCGAAAGAGACTGGGTTTAAATCAGAATGCATACTGTGGAACCTAGGGGCAGAAGAACACAGATGTTGTTAAAAAGCAGAATTTCAAATAAACCGAAAGTATCAGCAGACACAGCAAACTCCTGCATGTAGGGATTCCTTACTGCCCGCATGTGCCTCACCCCACCCGTGCGGCAGCCAGCCCATCGTATCCATTTAACCTCCCGGCCATTTATTGCCCAAGCCATCATACTGCCTCTCCCCGAGAAATCCCTTCTCCCAGTTGCCTTTTCTTTCTACTGCACCCGATTTGTTGCTGCATTTCTTTATGACAAAGACCGACAGCAAATTCCTACTGAGACTGCAGCAGAAGCTGTCATAGATTCATGTTTGCTTTTCTGTTAAGAAGCTTGTGCGAACAAGGACACAGCCGTCTTTACAGGAGTCTGTAGGAGCCCTCATTACTTTCCATAAGTAAAAGTCAAAAGTGGCTAAAACAGATTAAACACTTTTTCCATGTAAACCGTCATGGTTGCCACAAATTAAAATTACAAATGTTGAGGTGTTTTATATAAAAATAAAGATCCAAACTGGCAAGTCTGCTATTCAGTAAAGCTCAGTGCCCGCAATGTTGTATGAAGTCATTAAAGGCTGATGGCACTCCCAAAAACCTTGCCTTTGGTGAAAAATACCTGGTTTCACTGGCACGCGATTCACTGATACCACTGGTCTGACAGCTTAGTACAGCCAGCCAAAAAGGCTTTAACCAAGAACGTGCAGCGGAGCTACCAAGCAGCTCCCACCCACACTGGCCACGAGGCTGTGGCAATCCCTCCCAGCCCGCTGGAACCACCCTCCCAGCGGCAGCAGTGGCCCCGCGTTTCCCTTCCTTTGGCTGAGCACACCCGAGGCAGTGCCTCCCCACGCCCCACCCTGCTGCCAGCTGGAAAGGTGGACAGGCAGCAGTGGTTTGCCGGGTCACAAAGCCCAGACTCTGCAGCTGTAGATAACCATAGCTCCATCCAGGCATCTACCGCTTATGGGGAAAGTTTACAGGAGATCTAGGAGACTCCCTGTCTGACCTGGGTCTGGAATGCCTTTGTTCTCCATAAAGATCCACGCCACCAGAGAATGAATCGGGCCGTACTTCATTACCTAGAAATATAAAAGCAAAGTCTTGAAAATGGAAAAAAATTAACACCTTCTGCACTTTACTGGGAATCTCAAATGCAAGTTTTCTGTTTGCGTGTCACAGAAATGGTGTTTAAAAAATGTAGACCACTTTCAGACTGCTTCAGAGATAACCAGAGATGAAACCCTGGCCTCACAGACTGAGCACGACAAGGTTTTAGTGCAGATCTGGATGGCCAGGAATTAATAAAAAAGCTTCTCATTCTCCTTAGGCTCCTACCAAAAAGCAAACAGAAAACCAGATTTCCCAAACTTGAAGCTGTAACAAAAGAATGACAGCCTTTTCTCCTGAGGGAAAGACCAGGGAGGGCTGGTCAATAGGCTCTGTCACCATGGTGGGGGACTTGTAGTTACTACAATTCCTGTTTCTGTCCTTGTCCTCAGCATCCTCTCTTGCAGGGGGGGGGGCAGATCTCTTAAGGGAAACCCAATGACACAGCTAAAATTGTTTTTACAAACACACTCCATAGGGAAAGTTGCCATATATTTTATAATCCCACCCACAATGGAGCAAAACAAGACTGAAGAGAAAGCAAATAGATCAGTGTCTGTGCTGAGCACGGAAACTATCAGAAACCTGAGAAATAGGTTCATCCAAGCAATTATAGCAAAAGGAAAGGGGAATAGCACCCCATCCATTCCACATGAGGAAAATATAAATTAAAAACCATCTTCTTTAAGCAGTGGGGTGACTTGTGAATACCATTTTTTCAGTCACTACTGGACTGTGATTTACCTGTGTTCTGGCTAAACACATCCCTATTGATACTTAGCACACCAGAACCCGTAACTCTGTGCCATCGACGAACCAGGAACTTCATTCTGCATTTCAAATTAAAAAAAAATACTTCAGGTTAAAGTGAGCAGTCCGCTAAAATAATCTGCTTATTGTATTCTAGAAGGCATAACAATTTCTCGAACACAAAGCAAAATTAATGGATGGGCTTCTCAAACCTGAAGATCAAGCAGAAAACATCCTTATACACATCCCTAAGAAAAACATCTTTTGTCCAAATCTGCTTTCAGCTTCACCTCTGCAATTCCAGTGATTCCAGAGGTGCTGCATAAGTCTAAGTGGACAGCAAATGGCTCAAGCACCTAAGCAACAGGGCATCAGCATTTTAAAATCATACTAAATAGACTTTTTGTCCTGTTGCACTCCCAATATCGTAATCGCAGAGTGCTATGAGTAAAAGCCTCACAACAGGTATACAAATAGTTCAGTTAATTTATACTACACACGAGGCTCAGATCAACAGCAAGCAGCAGTGCTTGGGGGGTCAAACCTTTGTGAAGAAGGTTTGCTATCAACACAGCTGTACTACATAGCAATAACCCTTGCTTGTTCTTCCTCATCTACTCCTATTCATCCTCAGAGACGTAGCCTTGTGAACTGAAAGGACTAAGCAGATGGATAAAGATAGTTCATAAATCTGCATTACGCTTACATGTAAGAATTTAACCTTTAAAGGAAATTAAGTTGTAGAAAATACCATGGTAAATAAGTTCATACCCTAGAATTGCTAGTAATTCCTGCACTTGCAGCCCAGAAAGCCAAACATGTCCTGGGCTGCATCAAGAGAAGCATTAGCAGCAGGTCAAAGGAGGTGATTCTCCCCCTCTACTCTGCTCTCTGGAGTACTGTGTTCAGATGTGGGGCCCCCAACATAAGCAGGACATGAACCCATTGTAGCAAGGCCAGAGGAGAGCCATAAAAATGATCAGAGGGCTGAAGCACCTCCCATATGAAGACATGCTGAGAGTTGGGTTTGTTCAGCCTGGAGAAGAAGAGGCTCCAGGGACACATTATAGCAGCCTGCCAGTACTTCAAGGGGGCCTACAGGAAAGACAGGGAGGCACTCTTGATCAGGTAGTGTAGCGACAGGACAAGGGACAACAGTTTTAAGCTGAAAAAGAGTAGATTTAGACTGGATATTAGGAAGAAATTTTTTCTGTGAGGATGGTGAAGCACTGGAACAGGTTGCCCAGGGAAGCTGTGGATGCCCCATCCCTGGAGGTGTCCAAGGCCAGGCTGGATGAGGCTTTGAGCAACTTGGGCTCGGGGGAGGTTTCCCTGCCTGTGGCAGAGGGGTTGGAACTCGATGATCTTTAAGGTCCTTTCCAACCCAAATCATTCTATGATTCTATGATTACTTTATCCAATACACTCCATCTTTGATTGATTGTCAAATACAGAGTCATTTTCAACTACAACAGACTGCTTATTCCTATTACAGATTTGACCTATGCTCTGCTCAACTTGTCGCCCCATGCAGTATCTACTGTATTCATGGCCACTAAAAATGTGTAATTTAAACAGGATGGAACATCCAAAGTTCTAGATTCCTCTAGTGAGCTAGAAAAGTATACATTAAACTGCACAATCGTATCTATTTGAAATCTAACTTCCTCCAGTTTACCTTGAAATTGCGATGGACACTCTGACTGCAGAGCGAAATCTTGTAAAGCCTTTTGAATGATGGGTGATGACTTCGAGGTCTGTGTAGGAAGGATGTCCACCCATTCGTGCAATGAGGGCCAGCGTGGCTTCTTCACACTCCTGGAAGCCACCTAGTAACAGCAGCAAATATTTTTTCTGATATATGAGAGCTTTCCGAAAGCTCTCTGCTCGCAGATATTTGCCATAAACTCTCTGCAACAAGAAACAAAAAAGGTCCCATAAGCTCCAAGAACTACTACAGTTAGAACACTTTTGACATTTTTATGTTGGGGCCCCCAACATAA
>VZTO01026194.1:1669-13338 GCA_013400615.1 Syrrhaptes paradoxus | reverse complement strand
GAGGGTAAATTTAGACTAGACATTAGGAAGAAGTTTTTCACTGTGAGGGTGGTGAGACACTGGAACAGGTTGCCCAGAGAAGCTGTGGATGCCCCATCCCTGGAGGTGTTCAAGGCCAGGCTGGATGAGGCTTTGAGCAACCTGGGCTAGTGGAGGGTGTCCCTGCCCATGGCAGGAGGGTTGGAACTTGATGATCTTTAAGGTCCTTTCCAACCCAAACCATTTTATGATTCTATGAATCTATGATTCTATTACTCCTCCAGTACTTCTGTGATTATTCATTTCCTGCTCTCATGGAGAAGACACTGCTCACACTTGTCAAATGCATCTTCATAATTTGAGCAGCAAGAAATTGAGCACACACAAAAGGACAACTTAGGTGCTTGCATGTCATTCTTGGGGAGAAAAACTAAAAGGCATCTGAGGATGGAAATTTCAAAAATGAATTAATATCTGTTTACTTAGAAATAAGCAGATTGAACACAATGAAAAATAGGCCCAACTCAAAAAGAAAAAAGCAGCTGTTGTTAGTGTGCGGACAACAAAGTCTTCCTACCCTTAAAACGGCATTTTCAGAATCTGATCCCAGTTCTCTGAGGAAAGCTTCGCTTCTGAGCTCTGCTCTCAGCTTGGAGAGTTCTGCATCAGCTTGCTTCAAAGATTTCTGGAGTGACAGCTTTTCTCTGTTCCAAACCTCTTTCTCAGAGGCAATGAGAGTATCAATATTAACTCCAACATCCGATGAGTGTCTAGAATACTGAAGATGAAAGAAACTTAATTTGAACCACACAGTTTGGAAAAGCTTCAGCTGTGTCATTCTAGTCGTTGGTTTGGTGGAGAGCTCATAAAATTACTGAGAGAAAAACTACCCACTGGCTGGATTTGAGGCTACCCTTGCATCCTAACACCTCAGCTAGTGAGTTTACTAGCCTGATCAACATCCTAGAAAAAAATATAGCTTCTGCAAAAAAAAATCCCTCTCATTGGATCATACTAGCTTCATAATCTTGAAGCCATCTGGATCTATTTGCTACTGTCACGGTGATGAGATACAGATCAAACAGAGAAGCACATGGAACTTAAAAGAGCAGTTAACAAAAGGAAGCTGGGCAAAATCACAAAGCTTACAGTAAACAGCGCGAGTCAAGATACCTTGACCATAGGACAAGAATAACTCACACCCATTTACTGTGCAGGAGGGAAGCCAAGAAAGACAGCTCAATCACTCCCACTTGCTGGATCACTCCCACGTAGGTGAGCAGGGCAAAGAGTGTTAGGGGTATTTCACAGCACAATGCTTTTATACTTGTATATACACATCATTATTATCAGCACCACCGAAGACATACATAGTCTCCAGAAGGTTTTCTGTGCTGGTATCTTCTCAGTTCTTCCTCCAGTTTCATAACAGCATTCCTCAAATTATTTTTTTCTTCGCTCAATCTGCTGACAAAGCCCGTCAGCTCAGCATTTTGTCTCAGCAGCCTCTCAGTCAATGAGCTAGATGGAGTCCCCGGTGGTAGCACTAGCTTCAGCTGAAAGGAAGAACAAAAACCAGACACAACTTGCATTAGATTCAACTTGCCACCTTGAAAATAACTGCCTTACAGTGAAAATAACTTCTGTTGGTAGTGACAATAACTTCGTAATACCTTATAGAAAGAAAACACAAGTGTACACGTAAACTATACATTACTGTGACTTTCTTTTTTATGCTTGTCCCGTCTGTCACAGCAGAGTATTGTCACGCAAGCTCAACTGTACCAGCTATAGCCATGTGCAAAGCTTTTCTACTATGCTTAGATTTATCTAACTCAGAGGTAAAAAAAAAAACAAAACTAGAGCTTTTTGCCAATTCATGTTGAAAACAATTGCTTAAAATGCAGGTGAGGACCTAGCCAAGCTCAGTTAAAATCAGATATTGCTGAACTCTTTGTAACAGATTACCTCATTTCATTTTTTTACACAGGTGCACACTACTCAATCTTCTACTGCCTTTCCTTTGGTAAATACAGGGCAGTTTAAGTAAATGTGTTGTATCAACACAATATAGTAAATATTAAGTGTTGATTTTAATATCAGGAAGTAAGGAGCAAAGTTTCCTCGGTTACAGAAATACTGCTGGAAAGGAAAATACATTTTCTTAAAGAAAAAACCACAAAAAACCCTATAATTTAACTGAAAAAAGTTTTAATTTGAAAGTGAAAATTCACCTTTAAAGTAATTAAAATCGACAAAAATAAAAGGAAATGGGCTTTTACACTTCACCGATTCCAAACCAGCACATTCACTGGAGCAGATTTTCCTCTATGAAGTACGGATCTGGACAAGTGCAGACTTAACAGCTCCTTGCTGGTTTCCGTTCACAGCTCCTCAGCCAAATCCTCCCACCAAAGTTACAACATTGCACTCTCACCTCTTCCAGACAGGACAATCCGGGCAGTTTTTGCAGCTCTGAAATAACTTCTTCAATAGCATTTTGTATTGCTATGAAGTGTTGATCATCTGCTGTTTCAAACTGTAACCTGAAACAAAAAACGACAGCTTCAGCAGCAGGTATCGTCTGACACCATGAGACAGACTGACAGGAACTTCCATCGATCCACACGCACTGAGATTTCAGCAAACCATGTCAGCATAGTTACTGGAGACTTGGCAACATTTTCAAGACTACCCAGTGACTCTAAATTAAGTTGGTTCGATTTTCTAAAGAATTTGCACAGAACAGTTTCCACTAATTTGGAGAAAAGGATGTTCTATGTGAAGCACATTTAGAAATGTTCTGCTTCCCACAAATTTTGTTAAATCTGTGTGAGCAAAATCTTAGGGTGTTTTCAAGATATAATGTATTCTGTTTTGCCCAAATGTTTCAGAATAAATACTTAATATTAAATCAACATCACAGCAAAATAAAAACAGATTCAAACTTCCTGTGAACCTGGAACCATGCTATTTTTTTCTTTTCTTAAGGAGATAGCAACCTGAGAAAATAAGAATCACTTGACCATAACATATTAATTTATTCCAGAGGAGGAATAAGGGAGGTGATCCATAGCAATAAGCCCTGTATCCATGTTCTTATACAGTGAATTATATAATTACTAAATTGCTTAAAAATTATCTTTCACCTGCACACCATACACAATAAACTTGATCACTTTCAGAGAAAAAAAGAGAATTTTGCTGTAACTTATAAAGAACCACATTAAACATGTAAGATTTAGAGCAGCACTTAGATACTCTGCAACCCTGTCATACATCAGCATATCTCAAGTAATGGCATATACTATAAAACTAGAACAACCCCAAAATTGCCTAGGCCTGCACTCTGTGAATTATGATTAAAATCCAATATATTAGCTTGCTGGTTGCTATTAACAAAACCAAGTAGCTGAAGACTGGCCTAACCTGCTAGCAGCTTTCTGAGCCAACTGTTTCAGCTTTGGAGATGCGTTTTGCAGCTTTTGTTTGACATTTTCCAGAATTCCCGTAGCAGCAGGGACATCTCCTCCTCCTGTCAGCATGGGATAGGTTGATGCATTCATCTCAGCTCCTTCCATCTTTTGCTGGAGAACCCAATTTCTTGTTCTGTCATTGGGCGTATCCCAGGTAGTCTGTACATAAATATGTATTTAGATATATATATTAACACATAGTACGGTTAAAATGGAAGCATTTCATTTTGAAACACACTCAGAAATTGAACAACAAACAATTCTGACACAGAAAGGAATTTAGTGTGACTACACTACTGTTGCAGTGTACCACTAAACTATTATTTGTGAATGATATAGTGTGATCCCTCTTTTGACTAAGATTGAGCAACCATACAGCTACAGTGTGAGTCCAGGGAACAAACTGAGCCGCCAGGAAGCCACTCAGCCTTTCTGTTTCTTCTGCCAGCAGCTCCTTTACCAGTTGTGTGTGTAATCTGGGCAACTGCACCCAAGTGTTTCAGTGCCCAATTCATAGTCAGAGGAACAGGACTGGAAAAGCCACCGTGGTCATGGAAGCCAGTTCCCAGCCCCAGGCAGCCATACCACTGATGCTGCCACAAGTGAAGCAAACCACTGACCATGTGCTCCTCACCCTCACTAACACACCCCCAACACCAGCCATGGCAGAACCTAAGTCTACAGCTACCAAGGAAACCTAAGTCTACAGCTGTGCCTTTGGATATTTGATCAAGATGTGGTGCCAATGAGAAAAAAAAAGCAGAGTGTGGCAAATATGTATTGGGTTTCTGTGGCAAGGTTTTGGTAGCATGGGGGCTAAAGGGATGGCCTCTGTGAGAAGCTGCTAGAAGCTTCCCCCATGTCCGAAAGAGCCAATGCCAGCTGGCTGCAAGACAGACCGGCTGCTGGCCAAGGCCATCATCAACGGTGGTAGCACCTATGGGATAGCATATTTAAGAAGGGAAAATAGTTACTGCAAAAACAGCAGTGGAGAGAGGAGTGAGGTATAAGAGAAACAACTCTGCAGACACCATGGTCAGTGAAGAAGGAGGGGGAGGAGGAATGCAGAGATCCCCCTGCAGCCCATGGTGAAGACCATGCTGAGGCAGGCTGTCCCCCTGCAGCCCATGGAGGTCCATGGTGGAGCAGAGATCCACCTGCATCCTCCATCCTGGAGGACCCCACAGTGGAGCAGGTGGATGCCCAAAGGAGGCTGAGACCCTGTGGGAAGCCCACGCTGGAGCAGGATCCTGGCAGGATGTGTGGAGCCATGGACAGAAGAGCCCAGGCTGGGGCAGGTTTGCTGGCAGGACTTGTGACCCCATGGAGGACCCATGCTGGAACAGTCTGATCCTGAAGGACTGTACCCTGGGGAAGGGACCCACACTGGAGCAGCCTGTGAAGCACTGCAGCCCATGAGAAGGACTCACGTTAGAGAAGTTCCTCCCATGGGAGGGAACCCATGCTGGAGCAGGGGAAGAATGTGAGGAGTTTTGCCCCTGAGGAGAAAGACTGGCTGAAATAAGGTGTGATGAACTGACCACAACCCTCATTCCCCATCCCACTCTGTTGCTGGGGGGAGTGAAATTGAGCCCAGGAAGAAGGGAGGGGGGAGGAGAAGCTGTTTTTCAGATTTGGTTCTATTTCTCATTATCCTACTCTCATTTGATTGGTAATAAATTAAATTAATTTTCCCCAAATTGAGTCTCTTTTGCCTGTGATGCTCACTGCTGAGTGATTTTTCCCTGTCGTTATCCTGACTCATGAGCCTTTCATCGTGTTTTCTCTCCCCCCTCCAGCTGAGGATGAGGTAGAGTGGGTTTGGTGGGCACCTGGCATCCAGCCAGGGTCAACCCACCACAAAATGTCATAGGAAACAGCAGGAGATTCATTATTTGAAACTCCAGGTAGATCCTGGGAAGCAGATCATACTGTCTGCCGCTGAGGAGGGGAAAAAACCCTAACAGCCACTGGCAACCTGATCCCCGGGAAGCCTGACTCTTTGTTGACCACAGTGCTGGCAGTTACCTCCTAGAAGAAGAGCAAGGAGCACAAAATGAGTGTGGCAAGAAGGCTGATGCTATACTTATCAATACACTCAACATCCTCCCTCTAGCTGTGGGTAGTTTTCACTGTTTCAGAAGTTTAAAAACAGTAGCCAAATTAGATGAAGAGAAAAATTTCCTGTCTGGCTCTGCTGACAGACAGGCGCCAAAAAGCATGGAATGGGCAAAAATATGGTCAGCAGAGAGGCAAGTCTGCTGTCAGCCCTCTCTGGGACTATCCACAAATCACCCACTCAGCAACACTTATCTATTACAGGGAAGTTTCTGAAGAGTTTTAAAAGTAATTTAAAAATATTTTTAAAACCTTTCAAGCTTTTTATGAAAGAGAAACATTTACAGGAAACAGTTGTTCCAACTTTCATTCACCTAAAAATCAGGTTAAATTCTGAAATTATTTTTCTTTCTGTTTTGCTTGCTAACATAGCTACATATTCATGCATATGCTTGTTTGAATACTTATTTATTTATTGAAGCTGTTGGGAGATCACTTCTAAATGTTTCAAAGACCACTTGTGGTTTATGAACTAGAGATTAAGAGCACTGATCTGGAGCATTCCTGAGTAGGAACAGCTCATTCCTGCAACTGGGTGCAGGGAACATTCTCCTATATCGAGACACAAAGTGTGTATATATGTTCAGATGCTCCTGCTCTCACTCCTCCTTACTCATCTCTACAGCTTCATTCTCAGAGGATGCGTGTGAATAGCTTTAGGTAGCAAAACTGGAATGCTTTCCCTCTCCCTTTCTCTGGTACCCTTACTTTGTAATCTGTACGCTATTTTATAGATTGAGTAAAGGCATAGTTACATACAATGCTAATTGAACAAAACAATTAAAAGCTAAATGGCACAGTTCAGCATTACACATTGCTCTCAGTCCTACTGTACCTCATTTGGATTGTGGCTTAGTGTTGTTTCAGCTTCCTTTCTTCCTTCATTCTCCTGCTCTTTTCTCTGTAGTTCTTGGATTATTTCCTGCAACTTCTTTGTTTCATTCTCTAATTTATGAACTTCTTGCTTTTTTTCTTCAAGTTGCCACTGAAGGTCTTCTACTTTGGACTCCAGTTCATGGACTTTCTTCTGTGCTATTATGTTTGCATCTTGTTCTGCTTGTAATGCTTTCCTCTGGATCTGCCTCTCTTTTTCCATTTGCAATCTCACTTGCACAGACTCCAGTTTATACTTCTCCATCTCACTTACTAACTCCACTATACGGTCATGCTTTTCATCCATTTGTTTCTGTAGCTCTTTAAGTAATTCCTCAGATGGACTAGGTGTTCCAGCTTGACCCTTATCTTCAGCACTTTGAAGCTGAGCACATAGCTCTTTTTCCCTTTCTAGGGCACTGCTTATTTCAAGAGCTCGAACCTTCTCCGATTCAAGAAGCACCTGCAACTCAGAACTACGGCCTCGCTCACGTGACAGCTGGGCAGCACTGAGTGCTTCTTGGGATTCAATTTTCTGTTGCAGATCAGTTGAAAGCTGTTTCTCTTGCTCCAATAGTTTAGTTAACTGTAAGTTCTTTTGTTTTTGATCTTCAAGTGAAAATTTTAAATCCTTTAATAAGAAAATAGAAGAAAATAATTGATTACAGCCATTTGTGTATACTTTCCATTATCTTCTGCAAATTGCAAATATGCTACCTCTACACACATTGCCTTTAGCAGGTTTTGCTATTCACAATTAATGTGACAATACTCTGAATGCTGCAGTCACATATGATATTAAAATATATTTAAAAGGAGTCTTTATTCTAGAATCAGATCATCTCATACAAGAAGAATATTTATAACACATACTTTTAAATGAGATACTAACAGCCATAGTTCTTAAATTTAAGATAACTAGCTGCTTTTACTTTCTAAAACTGTGGAAGTAATTTTGCAATTTAAGATTTCAAAACGTAAATAAATCTATGCTGTTTAAGTGATTGCTTTTTTGTCTTAATACTTGTATTAGGATACCCGCTATCTCCCTCGCTATATCAGATACTGCATAGGTACCAAGGAATCTACTAATGCATTTTCTTCTAAAGTAAACTCCCAAGTTTGGTTTTCATGTGGTGAAACTGCTGACTTCTAAAATGAAGACAAACAATATAACTCCTTCTTAAATACTATCTTTTAAGAGTTTGGTTGTTGTGGGATCTAGGTGTAGTCATGTTAACAGTGAACTTGAATCATATCTGAGGGCTATTATACAAAGTAGAATCTTTTCATCTTGGATGTGACAAGTGCAGTTGTAAAATTCCTATTGATTTAAATGGAATTTGCATCAGGTCTTTTTCTTTCTTTGCCACACAGCTTCCATACACCTTTCTTCAGTTCTAGATGATTTACTACCGCTGTTGAAGACAGAAAATGGAGCACACATTGCACAACAGAATAAGCTGAAATGAAACGTTAACCAAAAGAATATTTGTGTGCTCCTTGGTGTTCAAGGCCATTTGGGATTATGGAATACCTCAAGCTCTTCTCTTCCTCTTTCCTCACTGCGTTCCATTTTAGCTTTTTCCTTTTCCAAAGCCCACTGTAGCTCTCTTGATTTTTTCTGTTCACTGGCCATTGTATCTTTGAGAATATCTAGCTCAGCTGCTTTTTCTTTAACTTCAGTCCTAAAAGAGAAATGGGCAACCTTTAGATTAGACAATGTCTCTAATCCTATCACAGTAACGTAACTTGAAACTTATTCCATCTTGTACACTGAAAACTCTTGTAGTAGAGTAACAGTGAACAGTTTAGAAAAGCAAGGCTAACCCAAAAATAAAAGTCTTATATAGCTCAAAAATTACAGAAAGTGTGTCCATCCTGCTAACTTTGTAGCTGCCATTTTTCCTTAATTGATGGTTCAGAAGCAGCTGGTGTTCAACTTCACCCAGTCACTGGCCAAAATCTGAAAGAATGCAGTGGAATTGTATCTTGCTGCCCTGTGTCTCAAAGGAAAAAACCAAAAAAAACCAAATCAAACCTATCTGGGGGTGTGTGTGTGTGTGTTTACAAAGAATAAAAATCTATTCCCTGAATTTTCATTTTTTGCAAATCAATATTCCATCCATTTGCAAAAGAGTCTTGCTCCTGATGGTCTATAAACACTATAAGGTAATCTATAAAGTAACACCAATTTAAACTCTGTCTTAATGTGTTATCTCTGAGCTGAGCATTAGAATACTGTACATGGGCACATCCATCTGGTAAAAGCACAAAAAATAAAAACTTTATTGAGTGCCAAATATTTGGCCTGGTCCTTCTGCTGTTGACCATGCCAAAGCAACACTTAGAAGTTATAGAATTTCTTATGGAGTTACTTGCAAAGTCATCTTAACTCTGCAACTTTTTTCTCCATGTTCAGTTTTAGAAGCAGAAAAACCTTTAATAGATGTTATATTTATTAGCTTGAAAACAGTAGTCTAATGTGTCAAAATTTTAAAAGAAACTTGATAATATTACATTATAAAATCAAACTATGAATCAATCTTCTTAATCTATAGAATTATATTTTTTGTCAAATGGGAAAGAAGTCTATTTTTTCTTTTACAGGAAACCTGAGAAGCATTTACATTTCATGAGATAAACTTCCTTAATAAAACATTATGAGTATTATGAGACAACATAGAAAAATCATCTTCACTGTCAACACAGAAAGTTTGGCATTGAAAGCTGCACCTGATGGTTTCTAGGTCCTTGAAGTGCTTGTGCTGTGCTTTAAGGGTTGTTTCAAGCTCTAGTTTAGCTTGTGCAAGTTCATTCTTCAGCTCAGCACTCCTCATTCTCTCTGAATTCAGCTGTTCATGAAGCTCAGCTGCTCTGTCCTTCACACTCCCGAGCTCCACTTGCATCTCCAGTATCTGTGACTGCTTCTGCTGCATGTTATACTCCAGCATTTCTAATGAGAGTATCATTAATACAGAAATTACTTAGTAAACAAACAATACCATCTATTTGTGTAAAGCTTCCCCTAGCACAGAGAATGACCACAGGGCTATCACTAAGAGTGATATTTTAAAATTATATATTATTGCAATAGTGGAATGAAAGTAAAACCATGCCTCTTATACTGGAATATCTTTCATACTTTCCAAGAAAACACTTCAACTCTTAAACTTTTTTTAAAAGGCTATGTGCGCAACAATATCAACACATACCGTTTTGATTATGACTAACCAAACTGAAGTTAGGTATGTATGTATACCTGTGACCAAATTCTAGTGACAAAGCACTGACAGTGAGCATTTACTTTAAAAGTTTTAAAGTATACATGTTCTTTGAACTTTTGTTGTTCATTCTAATTGCTTCTTAGTTTACTCATTATGACTGACTATCCAACAGAAATCATTTCAAAGCTGTTGAACCCAAACACTGAAGTGCACACATGGAAAATAACTTTAAAACACAAGCCTGATTTTCATAGCAATTGAAATAACTTTGTATCTCTTTCAACTTGATACAAGCCATAAGAACATAAGACTACATCTTAATGTTTGAGAAATTAGTCCAATGATTGAAAAAGATGAGAAGTAGGCATGCTCAGAACAGGAGTATCAAAATCTGAGAGAAAAGAAAGTCAATATTTTTTTCATATAAAACATTATGAGAACTGCCATGAAAGTATTTGGAAACATATATTACCACAGAAGTCACCTTGGGTTTTGGAATCAATCTCTTGTTCTCTCTTTGGATTATTTTTCTTACTGTTCATCTGAGCATGTAATACTTGAATCTCCATCAGCAAACTTCTTCTGTCTGCATTCTGAAGACAGTCCATTGCTGCTCTCTGGTTAGTAGCCTATCAGCATTAGAAACATATTTAAAAGTAAAACTCCAGATTTTATTAGAATATCTATGGTGTGGATATTACATTTACTTATATATTTGCAGTGCCTATATATTCAAAACATTTTCAATTAAGTCATAATTAAGTTAATATTATAGTATTGGGAAGAACTGCTTGTTATTTTTTTATTTCTCTACTTGGTATTAAAATTATAGAATCAAAAGAGCTATTAGCTTTATGGCAGATTGTAATTTTTCTCACTAATCCTTCTGTGTTCCAGAGGAGATAAGTGACCTCTCTCTGTGCCATAGCCGCCTTATCAATTCCTCTTCTTATAACTTGCTTCACATACGCAAGCTACCTTTTATCTTAGACAGTGTAACATAATTCCAATTAACTTAATGAAACCAAGCTCAGGACAACTGTGTTTAATTCAAATAAATCTCTGAAGGCTGCATTTTTTCTATAGCTTGTGTACCCAAAAATCTCTGTCCCACACCAGATCTGTTTTTCTTTTTAAAAGACATCTCTTATTCCTCCAAGTCTTACTTTGTTTTCACCCTTAGACTGTCAAAACTACCACTAATACATATATTTTTAAATGGATTTATATGTTTAAAATTAAAATCTAATACAGACAAACACACTTTTGACTACAGTATTTTTTATATTACCTGCTCTTGTAGTCTGTGCTCTAACTGATTCATCAATATCACTGCATCACTTGTGCCCAGTTCTGCAAGTTCAGTTTGAAATGCAGCAAGAAGAACATTTTGTTCTTTCACAAAAAGCTGTTGAATAGCATGCAGAAGTTCTCCTCGCCAGTCTGAAATACCTTCAGGAGACTCAGTACTTGCATATATCTACAGTGGTATAAAAACAATTTAAACAGTAGAATTCAAAGATGACATCAAGAATGGTCATTATTATTTTATGTAAAGTATGACATTCATTCATACACATGGTAGTGTTTATTGTACACACTGTGATTTCTTCTGCATATACAGGTGCTAAACTTTCATCTGTGTTTTAGATAGAAGCAATTTAGCTTTTTATAACTGAAAACTTAGCCACCTGCAGTTATTACTTCTGTTACCATATCGCACTATCCTTTTAGTTTTTATGATGTTACATGTACATTCCTAGACTCTCACAGAGATATTTGGTAATGTGCAGATATTGTGTATGAAGAAGATTTAATTCTATAATGATACAAAGTTAATCCCCCCACTTCACATGCTGAAGGAAGTGCAGAAGTATAGAGACTACCTACATATATCAAAAAGTCTAACTGGGATATTTAGACAGGTGTGTCCTAATAAGTTTTAACAGACTATTGATTAATATTGTATTATATTTTAAACAATTTTTCCCCTTTT
>VZTO01026192.1:0-26556 GCA_013400615.1 Syrrhaptes paradoxus | reverse complement strand
TGTGATTCTGTGATTCTGTGTAGGGACAGATGAGGTTTCAGTAGGAGTTCTGTGATTTAAACTGTCTCAGAAATGATGTATCTTTTTGGACAAGCCCTTGTTTACTGATACTTAGAATAAGCGGGGCCCTTAATGGCTGTAAGCCTGTATTTTTACTGTTGTTTAGACCCCATTGTTTTTAATCTAGCCTGGGTCAAATGACTTAGGCATGTTTAAGTTAAAGTTCTCGTATTCTGAAAGGGGAAAGCACACAGAATTTTAGATTGGTTTTAAAACCAGGTAAGTTGAAAAATAAATCCTCTTTACATTAAAAGGATTTTAATTCTCTTTGTCAGTAAAGCCCAAAACACAACACAACCACCTCATTGCCTCTGGTTGAAAAATGATGGAAAATATCTGCAAAAGAAAGATGTCATTAGTCTTAAACAAGGAGAAATCTGGCACATGCAGCCTCTCCGTTTACCTTTAGAAAGCTGCTCTTTAGAAGGTGATGCATCATCAACTTTATTTGTTTGACACCGTGGCTCCATCTGGCTCCAGTTCATTTTAACTTGGGCAGCAGCTCTCGAAAGTCTCTAACAGTGACTAGCCAGGCACCAACAGTAATACAGAATCCAGGCAAAGTACCTTCCTTGTTTATTATGGCATTAAATCCCTATTTAGTTTTTATGCTCCCTGCAGCAAAACCTTGATCTGTAATGAGTCCTGTACATTTGGGGAGCAGTATTAAGTCATTCATATTTGCAAGGAACCCTGTCATACCTTTTGGATGAAAGCAGCTACTGAAGTGCAAAATATTATTTCACTAGAGCAAGTTGAAAAATAGAGAAATAATTTTAAAGAAAGAATTATACTGCTTTGGTTTTATGAGTTTGAAGTGGACCAAATTTCTGCAAAATTTTCTGCAGTATTTGTATCCAAATGTCACTGCATGATTTAATAATAAAATTAAGCTTCCCCAATGTAATTTTAAATAGGGATAATGGCATTTGAAGTAAACAAACCTAAGAGCTTTAAAAAAAATAAAATACTGTAATATTTTGATGGCACTGTATTGTTTCTTGCAGCAAGTTCAATTTGAGAAGCCAGTTCTCCACATTAGACCGGCACAAACACTCGTAACCAGCTGTTTTATTCGTTATACTTCTTCAGTTCTACTCTGCCTTATAGTATATTTTATCACAGTAATGTCTCTATGGTTTCTACAGTTTTTTCACTTTCAGTAAAGCATTATATCTGTAGGTCTAGGGTTTAAAGTAAAATACTACTTAGATATGTTTACTTCAGTAAGCAAGAAACTAATGGCAGGAGTGTTGCTTGCCAGAACAATTCTGGTTTTACCACTGTAAAAATTAGGTAAAGTACAGACAAGCCATTCACAACACACAACACACAATGAGGGCAATGCACTATGTGAAATGCTCCCGCTATTGGTCATGACTTGCTTACCGTGAATATGCTTAATAGTTCTTTTTTGTCAATACATCCGTTTCCATCAGCATCATATAGCTTAAAATACCATTTCAATTTTTGGTCAATTTTCCCTCGTATAACCAAATTTATTGCAGCTATGAACTCCAAGAAGTCTATAAATCCATCCTAAGAGAGAGAGAGAAAAAAAACCCAACTCTGTTTAACAACATTGGTTTTCTGTTCATTTTGGCAATTTCACAGAACCAGGTCATCGACTTTGCTATAATACACACTGATTTATAATGCACCTTAACATTTAAATCTCCTGTGGTGTTTAAAAAGGATGCGCTCAGCTGGAAGCACTATAAGAAGGGGCAATAGCACAGACAGTTGTCTTCTGCTGTGAAAGCTGGGGGTAGTAGGGGTGAAGGGCAAATCTGTTCTGAACAATTGTTATTGACATTTTTTGAGGAGAATAGAAACAGTTTTGTGGCAGACTTCCATCTGTGAAAAAGGAGAGTCTGGGCTATCTGGTTTGGTACTAATCAGATGTCTATAGCAGAATTGCTTATATTCATATAGGTACTGCAGAACTATGGATGATTTCCAGGACAACAGAGCTGCTCCAGGTGTTATTCTCTGAGAGATCATGTAGTAAGTGTTGTAAATGGTAAGCAATTAACGTGGAATGAACTGCAGATACTACGTTTTTTCAATATATACAGTAGGTCTCTTTGACTTAGTACATTTTGCATGGGATATAAAGCCTTCAAGTCATAAAATAGTTTCTAAACAGTGAGGATTGAGGATTGGGGGATATTCATAGGGAAAGGGTATTTCAGACTGATTTAATTCCATATTTTCTGCTTCATTCTCTGAATCTAGTGATGGAAACCTGTCAAGGACAGGCCTCCATGGTCAGGTGGTCTAAGCCACTGTGACAGTTCCTATGTTTCTGTAAAAATCTGGTGAGGATCGAAGAAACAGTTGCTGAAATTGGAGAGTACTTGCTCCAACTGTTTCTCATGTGCATGTGAAAAGAATTAACAGCTGAAAAATTTAATCTTGTGATCTTTACGTTGGTCAGAATCCAGTCGCTTGGAAAACCTTGGAAAGACTGTAATCCATTTCAGATGGCCTGTGATAGAGAAGAGAAGGTTGGGTGAGGATCTCGCAGGTTTAACGTGTTACTTGTTTTTATTGTCATACGTCAACACACATTTTGCCAGTTGAGGTTTTGCAACCAGCAGGCATTAGTCTGGCCTCGAGACTGTACTAGACTAAAGGAGAAGAAGTCCTGTAAAATTACAGTGCAATTCATTGCCATACTTCATAGAATCATAGAACCATAGAATGGTTATGGTTGGAAGGGACCTTAAAGGTCGAGCACTTGTAGTGCTTGTTTTGATTTCTGTGCAAGGCTGTTCAGCAGAGTGGCACCTAAGAGGTAAATCCAATGTTTCATACCCACTGGATTCAGTGTACATGCCGAAATGGTGCGTGCATTACTTGTGCAGGCTGACCATTTCTTCACAGACTCTTTGTGCAGGTTCTGCTGTTGCTGCTGGATTTATTGTCATTGCAATCACAGCAAACTCAGCAGAGGCAAAGATACCATTCAACCACTGTTGAGGATGAAATGAAATTTGACAGTAGCTGTGTGTAGTTTTCAAGCAAGATTAGGTTCAGTATTACAAGCAGATGCTTTACCAAAAATGACACATCATGTACCACAAACTTTATGCTTCTTTTTGGTACACCAGCTTGAATTTCAATTTTGCAAGTATTCTTTCAAGAAGCATCTCATTAAGTATTTTACTCAAAGGCAAGGTTTATTTTGCTGATTATGTTTCCATCATCTGATTTGACAGATCTATTAAGAATGTGGTTAGATGCATTTCACACTGCTGCTTTTTTATTGCGTTTTGTACTGCTTATTGAAACTACAGATTAATTTTAGGCTTGCTAGATGTCCACGGTGAGATTGATTTTCTTCTTGCTCCCTTACATTTCACTTTGGATTTTGGAAAATAGTTGGGTTATTTTTGCTTTCTTCCTATGTCTTGGTGTCACTGTTGTTGCTCTGACAAAAGATCAGAAATTGGCAAACATAATAATAAGCTTTATGTGTTTGGGTGTGTAATTCTGATCTGGTGCATCATTTGGCCTGCCCCAAGCAGGAAGGGACTGAATACCAAGGTCAAAACCCCCACCTCTGGAAAAACACCTGGGAGAAATTGTTGCAAGTAAAGCCCAGCTCATTCTGTAGATGTGCAGACCACCAGTGACGTGTTAATCTCAGCAGCCAGTGCATCAGAAATAGAAATACTGAGAAGGCAGACGTGTTTGTCTACATGATGTGGAACCAGAACCATTGCACAAAAACGATTGATGAGATATGTACTATTTTTCCTTTCTACACCAAAAAACATACGTTGTACGTAGAAAAGAAAACATTTATGTGATGCCGAAGGCTATGGCGATCTTGTTGCACATATCCAGAGCTTTCTCAGATAAAGAGAAATTCAGTGGTTTTTGCAGTGGCATCCAAGAGCCTCAGAATAGTACATTAAAAAAAACAAAACAGCAGCCTGTGAAGATCATCCTGTGGTTCTGCGAGTACAACAAATAATACAATAAATGTGCTATGATGTTATTAAAAGAATACTGCCATGCTGATTTACCCTACTGCTGCTCTATAACCATTCACAACACAAGAATCTAGGTAGGTCCTTACATGTCTCTGGGCTCTGTAAAACTCCATTCTGTGCAGTGCACATGGTAAAGTATATATTGTTCATTAGGAAGTCAGTAATTCACAAGCAAAGATCTACTATAAAATAATAAAATAAATACTAATAATATAAATAATAATAATAAAAATAAATTAAAAAACCCCAACAACAACACCAACACAATAAGCAGAGCTGATTGCCAGTGGTGGAAGATACAAATAATTTACTTCTGGTTCTTTACTCTGTTATTTCTAATATTTTTATTAAATGGAGTTAATTCTGGTGAAATCTGCTTATTTGGCAGCTTAGGATATGGGACAGATTTTGGTGACGGATGCATTTCTTGTGTGTGAAGGCTTATTTTCCGTGTCTGTATGGCGCTGGCCATGCCTTTGTTCTCTGCAGCACAATTACACTGGGATAGCATGGGTGCCGGGAGGAGTGGTGAGGGTCCTGCTCCCTTTCCTGCTGCACACACAGAGCCACTGGGGGTCAGCTCACAAGGTTTCCCCTCTGGGTATGGTGTGAAATGGGGTGGGGCAGAAATCTCCTAATGCAGTTCTGAGGAGTGGGCTGGAGAGACCCCAAAAACTTCTTTGAGTTTAAAACTTCTTTGACATGCCCCAAAACCTTCTGGACTTTCCACTTAGCATAACAGACACAATAAAAATACATACCTTTTTTTAGTCTCTTAACGGCTTGACCAGATGAACTAGAAGCTTAAGGCTGCACTGTGGTTGTGCGTGTGTTTGTGCCTTTTGATGCTGTGTTTTTGTAACTTGTTTTGCTTTCACTGGTGAATGATTTTTTTTTTAAAGCCACTTGGAGCAGTTTGATTCACAAAACAAAGACAAAAGAAGGCTTCAAAACTGGAAGGAGAATTTGCCGATGATATAAAACCGATCCTCATGGCCCTATGGGCACCACCAGCCCTGACTGCCCTGGCCTGGGACCCAGGCCCCATTTCAGTTGTTCATTAGTTACTGGATCTTCTGAGGAGAAAGCAACATAATTTTATCTTTTTATGAGGTGTTTTTGCTTCAGAATGTCAGCCTATATGCAGCTGCAGGAGGCTGCTGGCTTTTCGTCTGGTGAGGATGGGGAAGTGGGGGCAAAGGCTGGTAGTGAGGGACCGCAGTGTTACACAACAGCAATTAGTACCCCAGCCCCACAGCCGTAGGAGGGCATTATCCTTTGGTTCCCAGAATAGCGCTGCTAATCTTCACAGGTCCTTAAAAAACTCTCACAGCTTCAAACTATTTGAATACAGATTAAAAATAATTGACTTGTCAGCTGTGAATGCGCAGCTGATCTTAAAAGGCGTGGTAATTCAAGGTTGGGCCAGAGTGATCTGAACGTGGCATTTTGGCTGCCTACCTCTTGCTGAACGTGTTTTCCTAACTGTGTTGATGCAGTGCTACTGAAATAGTGAGCCAGCCACCTCCCACAGCACGCCACAGCTGTGCATGTGGAAAGGGTACATTTCTGTCTTTGCAAAGCCCTACAATGAGTGAACTTGTTGTCTTACTTGGAGTATCGAGATCTGTACTAAGAGCTTATCCACAATAAGCAGTGTCTTGTTTTCAGATCGGCTCCTGAAAAATATCTAGCCTCAACCTGAATCCAGAAGAAAAACTCAACAGGCTTTATCAGGATTAACAAGTGTGCAAATATAGATGGTCTAGGTATTCCAACCTAGAATTTAGGACGTTAAGCCGCCTTCCCTCCCTGCCCCCTGTCTTTCAGAGTTCTACTTAAACCTCATGAGGCAGAGGGAGGAGGCACAGGTCAAACGGCAGATTACAACAGCTCAGAGTAACTGTGAAATTTATAGCTAATCCTATGTGCTTCTCTTTCTCTTTAGAGCCCATTTCAAAAATAGCGCTGCTTTCTCCGCCCTCAGAAACTTCCCCCATTTCCTTTCTTTCTTTTTGCTTCGGAAGCAAAGGCCCCAAGGCCTGATATTGGAATTTGGGGCTTAGAGAGCTCCACATCCCCTACAGGCTGTGGCCAGAATCACCAGTTTCCTAAGTAAACAAAGCTGGCGTTTGTCACGGAGTACAGAGATACTCTTGGCAAGCAAAAGGCATTAGATAAGGATGAAGAATGAAGCAGGGAATTAGGAGCTGCAGGTCGTTAAGTGGTTTTGTGATAGCCACATACCCAGTGTTATATAAAGAGACAAGGCTGTATTGACCAGACTGTTACACAGGGTCCTGCCTTGCCCACACAGAGGACCTGTGAGATCTGGGGACTTAGAAAATACCAGCTCTTTGTGTTAGGGGAGCTGGAAAGGCAGAGCCAGCTATGTGTCCTGGCTCTCAGGCTTGTAGGCTACCCTAGTAAAACCTGGTGAAATACAAAATGTTAAGATGACAAACAATTTTATTTCTTTAACATTAACAGCCACACACCAAATTCCTGCCATCACTCATGATTTTCTTTCAAGATTACTGGAGAAGCAGGGAGACAGGGAAATCACCAAGGCATCGAGCTGCGTCCTGTGCTCAGCCTGCAGTGTGGCACAGCAGTGCCCAGGAGGGCTGTACTGAAGAAAAGCATGTGCTCAAGGACGTAGCCCTCTGCCATAATCTCTTGGATGGTGGGGTTCAGCTTTCTGCACCCCTAATTTTGAGCCTCTGCCTGTGCTTTTAGGAGCATCTTTCCCAACTTAAAACAAAGCAGTAATCAAAAGTGAGAAGACTGGAAAAGAATGCAGCCATGAGCACGTAACACATTTTTCAGCAAATTTCTTGCTGACAATTCAAGCAAATTTTTCTTATTTGACAAACCCAAGAATGTATCAGGACAAACCTCCAGGAAAAGCACTTTGAAGATATATATGTCTTCTGGTGGCAAAGATGCTCTATTTGGCAGATTCTCTTGGGTGCTCCTAGATAATGGTTTTAGGAATTAATGCATGCAAGAAGGCTCCTAAAAGTTAAACATATCATATCATTTGCTAAACTACATTGTGTGATCAGATAACAGATCCCAGGGAAATAAAAAGTTAATATTCTCGACCTTCTTTACCTAGTAGGCTTTTTTTTTTATTTCTGTAAAAAAATGTGAGATTATAGATCATGTTTTGTCAGGAGAAAGCAGCTTCCAACTTATTGTCATTACATGAGTTTGCAGACAAGTTAGTTAAAACAGATAATGCAATTTCTGCTGTATTTTTTCTTCAATTAAATTATTATTTCTGAATTGTGGTTCACCAACATCATTGCCACCAATAAATGTGTGAATCATGATTCCATAGTTTTGGATGTTTCAAAGCAACACTTAAATGATAAAAGGGTAAAAGAAGAAAATGTAAACCTGAAGTAGCCTTTAACTGCTCTATTCATGATTAGTAAGGAAATAAATGGAAAAAAAAGACAGTTGAACATTTAAAAAATACTTAAAATTTCTTTAAATAAAATAAGTAGGTTCCTGAACTCCCATTAAAATTACTTTCCCCTTTATCTACATATAATTTAACAAGTAGTATTTGAAAGCAATTATGATTCATTGTACAAAGTTAATCTTCATTGCCTATTCATGTAATATGACAAAATTACGGTGTTAGGTGGTAATGGTAGTAATATGCTCCAAGTGCTTTTTTAAGCTCACTGAAAGCTGCAGAGTATGTAGTAATTTGTTTACACTTAAATGAAATTTTCAAAGAAACCCTACATGTGTTGTTAGAAAAGTGTAATTGCTTCAGTTTGATGTGTAATACTGGTCACTGAGTAACTGCAGAGCAAAAAATACTAAGCCCTTTCTTTTGTTTTAAAAACAGTCAGGGAGTGTAGGAACTCAGGTAGTGCAACTCAATGGGAGACTGTGTAGATGATGAAGATTATTTTTAAATAAAATTAAACTTCATCATTCTTTCATATTCCTCCCTTTCTATACAGATTCACATTGAGTTTTGCGACATTTGTTTCTGCTGGATATTCAGTAAAATTGTATGTGATACAAATTTTATCCATGTTAAAGAAGGAAAACAACGAAAAAAGAGTTAAGCCAAAGAATTGCTGAACCAGACATCTAAGTGCCTAATTTTTATTGTTAATACTTTTTGCCACTGATTTCTCTGTATCCAGTGCAGTGACTCATTTTCTCTAGTTTTCTTGTGCAATGTAGCTGGCATTACAGGATCATTCAGGACCTACAGGCTGGGCTCCCTTAACCTGTGGATCTCAGGTTCTGGGTCCTACTGTGAAAGGGGACTCCTGACAGCCAGGCGCCACAGCATAGGTGGATGTAGTACATCTGGCGTTGCATCATATTCAAACCCTGTCTTTCATCCGAACATGCTCTGCACTATGATGGATCTACAGCCCAAGTGCAACAAACCTCTATTGCAAACACAGTGAGCCTGGACACCCTGTGCACAGATGGCAAGGCAGAGGCTATTCATTGAGGTGGGGACACTCCATGGTATGCACTGTGAGTACCACTGTTGCATCACACAGCTTAATCCAATCCAGCTAAGAATCAAGACCACGATGCAAGGAAAATTCAACTGGAATATTACTTAATAGCACTTGCCTACGTGAATATTTTGAAATTTTGTTTTTAAAGAGAAAATTTCTTGGACATTCAGATTTCCCTTTTTGAAATGCAAAAAAAAAAAAAAAAGCCACCGAATTCTGCAATGCTGTAACAGAAATCTGAGATGGAGCTCACTTTAATATCCCATGTAAAGAATCAGCCTTCCACACTTGATGGTGCTGTGCCACTACTGGAGAATTACCTCAGGTCTAAGACTTTTAGATTGTGACTTGTACCATCAAATCCTATAGTCAAGAATTCAACTGTACTGACATTAAGCAAGTGATGATTTTAATGATAATGTCAATGTAGGCTTTTAGCTGGTAATGACACATAAGTCAGTACTATCACAGCAGTAAATCCTGTGCCAGACCACCAGAAAACAAAATTAAGATTGTGAAATTGCACCAATAGTTGTGGGAAGACCTGACAAAGTAGTAGCTTCCTTTTTGGAATCAAGATATAAAAAAAAAAAAAAATTAAAAAAATTCTGAAGGTAGTTAAGAAGTAGAACAAAGACATTCTTTAAAACAGTCTATAAATAAATAGTGTTTCATGGAACCAGGTGAAATATTTGTAGAACATAGTTTCTATTCCATGGAATTTTTTATGAGGGTACAGTGCCTTTCAAAGGCACTTAAGCATGCTGACAAAAATGATATAACTACACTGCCTTGAACAAAGCAAAGCATAATTTAACCTCCACCTTATTTACAGTAATCAGGCTAGTTTGAGATAATTTTATGCAACATTACTCTAGATTAAGGAGAAGCAAATGGTTTGCCTTTGTTATTTTTGTTGCTTTTGTTGGATTGTGTCCAAAACTAATGGGAAAAGGATTTGTACATGTACATGCCAACTCCAAAAAGCCCAAATATTTCAGGAAGTAAGAGCTGTAGATTTTTGTTACTTCTGACAGAAGAATTATTTCAGGATAAGAGATATTTTGATTCTTTTTTTTTCTTCTAGCCCTTGGTTTAGAAGCTGATTAATTTTTTGACACACAGGCTTTTATTGCTGACTCTATAATGTGATAGCTATGAATGTCTACAGCTACGAAAATATGATAGCTATGAAGATAAATAAGTTTTGTAAGTACTTCTTGTTGTGGAGCCTAATTGGAGGTGATTGGTGAGAGTTAAAAATGTCTCAAAAACCAGAAAAAGCAAGAATTATACTTCTCTGGGAAAAGCAGTAGTGCTATCCACATGCCTTGAGCCAACAGAAGAACCACAGAAAAGGAGTAGCATAAAACATAGCATGTCTTGCCAACCACAATACCAGCTTAGATGGCTCTTGGGCCCATAGTGTAGTGTGTCAATCAGATGTTGCTGCTACAACCTTACTGCCTTGGTTAAGCTGGCTGGTTAGAGTAAGCTAAGAAAAGTGTACTTGTCCTGAGAGTAATTTCAGCCTGATGTCATCCCTAAAATTATGTGTGCAGCTGAACTTACTTTTGCACAACTATTGGAAGACTTAGGATACAGAAGAGGAAAGTTTTTCAGGAATGTTGGGGAAATATTTCTATAATTAGCATCCTCTCTCCCCTCCTTTGGATATCTGTTAACTATTGTACCCAATTCTATTCTGTCAACTTTGGTAATGCCTGCAAACATGTAAGAATACAGCAAAGAGTCTAGGCAATTCCTCAGGCAGCCTGACAATATCACAGCAGCTATTCCTGGACCTAAGGACAAATCAGAGCAAGACAATTAGAGAAAAAAAGCCCAACTAAAGATCAAATTTTCCAGCAAAGGAGAATTAGCAAAGACACCCTGGGCCATTATAATTAATCCCACAAGAGGCAGAAACACTTAATATTTAGGTCCCAGGTAGTGTCTGAAGTATTCCCCACTGGGAGTCATTTTATTTCATCTTTTAAGAGCTCTTTGTGCCTTCAATAAGAACGTGAAGGCAGCTATCACATAGTGCTAGGTAACTGTGGCGTAGTTGGGCCATGTCAATCTTTAACAAAGCAATGTCTTCAACACAATCTCCAGCAACCTGTATAGATGAAAATAATACTCCTCTGTCTCTCACAATTCTTAAGAAGGGGGAAAAAGTGGAGGGAGAAAACAGCTGACAGTCAAATGAAGAAGGAGTTACATAAATCATCAAAACATCTTTGAAAAATAACACATCTTTCTGTGAACATTTGCACACTTTTCTTGGAATGTGAGGTACAACCACTGCTTTCATAGAGAATTTCATGACCAAATTATTTGCATTTCCTTCTGCTGCAATAGCTGAGAAGATATACTTGGCTAATTCCATTCATGTCAGTATAACCAGAGAGGATAACATCTATTTATAGCCAGAACACAGAATCAGATGATGAAAAGTCTCCCTAAAAATCTGAACTATAAAGACACAGCAGGACAGTGGGGAAGGAGCCAGGATGGGGAAAAAGGAATGGTGGTCTGCCTCCCAACACTTGTCAGCATTGTGCAAAGTACAAGGAGTGAAGGGAAACTCTTATTCTTCAGGGTTAAATAAAAGACATAGCTTGAGATTTACATTGCTATGTAGTCATTTCAACACACAACAAAGTTCTATTGAAGTAACACATTTTTGCATTTCTTATTATCTGTTCTACACCAAACACCCTGTTTTAACTTTCTTCTTTAGATTATAAAGTGGATTCCTTTAAAATATTTTTTATAGTTCTAATCTGCATAATGATGTCAGATGAACTCTGTTTTATCACAGGACTACTTTAATTTTTAAATGAAAAACACAAACTAGAAAAATGGCTAAAAATCTGCATCAGTTGGTAGCTCCTTATCTAAGGTTTTCTTAAACTTGTTGCTGTGGAGTGTCCATTTTTCTGCATCTGTCAGCTTTATCTCTGCATAAGAAGTGTCACAGAAAATACCATTCTTTGTTGAGGGCTATTCAATGCTTTATAAAATGTTAACAGAAAATCCTTGAACTTGCATAGTTTTCCTTCAGTGCCACGTACCTGTTAGTCTTCTTTACTCTTCACACTATATCCTACCTTTTAAAATCTGATTTTCTTACAAAGAAACAGACACTGTAGCTAGTATCAATTAATGCCAACATAAGCAATAAGAGAACTATCATAGCATCATCCCATTTTCAGTACATTGCTCCACATGTTAAATGGCTATGCAAATTTTGTCCTTCACAGGTCATAAGAACCCAATCAATCAATCAATCAACTTTTACAGTATTCAGTTTCTATTTTTAGTGGTGGCAAAACCAATCTGCAAGACAATGGAAGTGGATGACAATGATCTGGGTTTCTGATCTAAAGAAAGAAGATTTTTTAAGAACAAGTGTTAAATAGTAGCAGTGCTGACTGTAGAATGCTTCCTTATTTCTGTTTAAGAGCAACTAACACTTCCAGTATATTATCGATACACCAGACATTATTTTCTAGATATGCTCTCTCCTTTAACATTATTGTAACCTCATTTTGAAGGCTATAATTTCTCTGAAATATGATATATATTCTCACAGAAAACCACTTATACATCAGTATACTTGGCATCTACTGAAGTATTTTAGATAAACGTAACTGTTTCCTCTCTAAAATTCATCAGTAGACTGCATGAGCTAGGACTGCATGGCAGTTACGCATGGACTGAGATTCAGAGCGAATGAAAAAAGCAGGAGGAATTCAGCTTACTTGTATGTGGTTGCAGCTTTTTCATTTCTGTATTACAAATAGCTTAAGGGTGAAGAAGACTGAGGCAATTTTTCCCTAAACTGACATAATAAAGGGAATCTTTTAAAAAATGAACACGATTGCACTTGTATTTTAATAAAAACATTATTTTTGAAGGTTTTCTTTGGAAAGCTGTGGCAAAAGATAACCCCACCATTTATTATCCTGCCAATGCCATTGTATAAATAATACTCACAAGTGTTAATGTATGAGTCATGAATAAAACGTTTGCTTAAATGCTACATCCTGCACTTCTTGTGATAATCTCAAGGAAAATTAACTTTGCAATTACAGTTCTAAGCATTCAGCATCTTTATTTTTCACTGGAGCTAAGAATGATGAACAAAAGTGTTCAGACTTCACTAGCCTATTTATTTGTTTGGTTTTTTTTTTTAATTTAATTATTAGCAAAGCATCCAACAGAGTTCAATGAAAGGATGAAAAATCTTGACATAGAACCCTTGTTTTTAAGAAACATGGAATAATTAAAGACATCTGCATACTTGGTGTATACGGTCATTTAATTATGAAACAGTGTGTGGTTTGCACAAGAAACACACCAGAAATGGTTAGTATTTATTATGTTCCTGAGGAGAAAGCATTTAGGACATAGCTTTTGTCACTAACTTTCAACAGAAACAGGCACTGACTGCAAACAACTTTTATACATTGAATAGGTACACTCTGTTGAGCCAGAGGCATGGATGCCTGCATGCTCTGCCACACAAAACCACACAAGTTAACTGAGTCCAGGAAGCCATACAGAATCACACAGAATCACAGAATGTTAGGGATTGGAAGGGACCTAGAAAGATCATCTAGTCCAATCCCCCTGCTGGAGCAGGAACACCTAGATCAGCTCACACAGGATACAGCCACCATAGCGTTGCCTCGTTGGCATGTTAAGTTAGTGCAATGCTCTGAGCTTACATGGTCTGCCTTCTGTCAAGACCTGAGGTAACCTCAATCTCTACATGACATTGGATTGTGCTGCGAAGATGTACCCCTCCCTGTCCTATGTCCACTGACCATAGCCATTTCCATGAGTGGGGAGGTGAACTACTCTATTACTTCAAGTCACAAGAAATCCAGGTCATGATAACATTTGTCTTGCAACTGAATTCCTGTTGGTATTTGTATGGATGACTTGGGCAAAACAAGCTTTGCCTAGGCTTTCAAGCTATCACAAATTGTCAAAAAACCTGCCACACTCCCATATTTCCTTTTTAACTGTTTCTAGTTTATGGACAAGTTGTTTTTTTAAAAAATGGAAGTCCTAAGATAAGAATGTCTGTAACAGACTTCAGGTAGAAGCAACAAGGCTAACAAGGAGGTGAAATGCAATTCACAGCTGTACTGAGATCCCCCTCCCCTGCCAAGTCCCATTAATGTCCTATGAGGTTAATATTCCACATCTTACCTGGTACAGGTTTTAAACAGGGCATACATGAAACACAGAGAAGAAAGTCTATGCACCTTTTAAGAGTGTTTTATCATCTTATTCTGTGATAGAATAGCTCCAAGCATGGATGACCCCAAACTTAATTCAAGGAGCATTAGGTTGCTATAATTGGAATTGTTGATTAATCTTAGGTCTAACGTTTAGCACAGCTTTCTGAGCAGATTTCTATTTGTGAGAAGACAGAAAAACATGAAAACAGAAAACATGAGAAAAATATATTTTATGCTGAGAGTAGAAGATCTTACTAAATAACTGAAGTTTTCCAGAATGAGTTTCTTTAGATTTAGATCAACTGTAAATTCGTTGCCAAACTGTATGCTTTTATATATAAGCTTCAGCAATACAAGTCATAACAATTTTAAACTGTAAAAGCCCCACTATAAAACCATAGTATTGTCTGGCCACAAAGAGTTAGATATGGAAAAAAGTCAGGTCATATATTTATAAAAGTCAGATGTGGGAAGCATGGAAGAAGTTTGAAGTTTGCTAGCTGTCTACCTAAACAGGACTTCTATATAAAGTGTACTATTAAGAGAAAGGAAATAATTTCTATCAAGAAGTTTTCTATGCTTCAACACTCACTGGGATAATGGTTCCTTTATTAGAAAGCAACAACCAGACAAGAATACAACAGCAAAGGAAATAAAATTTTGGTCTACAAACCTGAGAAGTCGCTATAGTACTAAAGCAGACTGAATGTAAGCAAAAACACAAATGACCAAATTATTTCTGAATTGGTGCGTTATGCATGTAACCACTTGCATCCATTAACTTCTGTTGCTTGGAGATGAAAGATTACCATCTGTTTAGTATTGCACAGTACCTAAATGTTCTACATAATGTCATGGAAGGATAATGACCCCTTATTTGTACAATCATAGCTGCCATTTCAGAGCCCACAGTATGATACTCCCAGTCAGCCATCTATTGACCACTCTTCACACATCTGTACTTAACTAAAAGCACTTTTCAGGATCAAAGCCTACATTTCTGGCAAAAACTCCAGGGAGGAGAAAAAGCTATGGAAAGCATATAGGACAAAAAAGGAGCATACGGCTTAAGGATATCCTCTTGCTTTACCTCATCAATAACATACAATGTTCCTTTCTCCTGCCCTGACAGGCTGGTCTGTTGACTCTTTATTCCTAGCTTAAACTCATGAAAAGCATCATAGCCATGTACTTGAAAAGTGTTTGATTGATGCTTGTTATTTCTAGAAGTATACCTTAAAAATACTGGTCATTAGTCTTGGTAATAAAGGAAAAAATATAATTAAACTTATGAAAATAGAGTGCTGTTAACAGCAGTAGAAAAAGAAACAAAGGCTGTATGGTAACAGAAATGCAGTCATTATACTGAATAGAGATTAAAATACAACAAATCTGTCAAGCTCTGTAAAAGGTTGTTGTGGGCTCAGGATATAAATCTTACATCTTAAATTGTTCCTATTTTTATTCTATGTAAGTCTCTGCTGGTCTCAAATATGCCAGATTTAGTTTTGCTTGCCTGACATTCTTCCCTAGCAAGACTGATCTTGTCAATACCTATCAAACCTCACAGGCTAGTGATCAGCATAGATTTCTGAGCTTTGATACACTCTAGCTTGATTCCTAGCTGCTGTATGGTTTGATACCCATTCCTCTCCTTAGTTTTTCTGGTGGGTTGTTTTTGTTTTTTTTTTCCCCTATTTTTCTTTTAGCTTGGAAGCTGATCTACAGCTCGGGATCTCCTTGCTGTAACCACAGCTCAACTTCACATTACACAGAGAGCTGAAATTTTCACCTGAAAAAAAACCCCAAGGATATCTACAGGGACTGGAAGAGGTGCTATACTAAGACCCTCCAGGAGGTGTTCAAGGATCACAATTTCTGTCAATAGCCATGCATGTGATAGTTTGGAAAAGACCTTAGCTGTGAAGGCTGGCAAATGCATAGATTTGCTATACTTCAGTGGCCCAGTCCCTGTTTGGCAGATGGTGAAGGGCTGGTGCTGGATGCAAATGGCCTTCTCTGGTAGAGGGACTGCTGTTCCAACTCACCCAGTTTGCTGTAATCAAGCACGCCACCCCTCATGCTATCTGTGACCCTGAGCGTTACAAAATAGAGACATGGGAGAAGGGAGGGGAGACTGAATTTGTGTCTGTTTTACCCTGTTTTCCCATCCTTTAGCCTTGATTGACCTTGGTTCATCAGGGGAAGATAAGGATGAAGACAATGATAAAGTAAAGTTCAGAAAAGTGCAGCAAGAAACTTCCTGGTAAAAGAGGAAGTTCAGTCATACAGATGAAGCAGCTGATATCTTCAGGATGGTGATCCTGAAAGCCATGCTGAAAAGACAGCATGTTCTCTAGCTGACAGTCCTGGTGCAGTTCCTCTTGCCTCTCTGTCCTCTACACTATGCCTATTGTTCCTCTATGTTTAAAGCACATGCATTAAGTCCGCCACAAGCATCTGCCCTCTGCTTCTTATGGGAAAAGTTGCTTTGCTATGTGGCAACTGGACTACTTCGTATATGTGAGTGATGGCAGTGCACACCATATTTTCATCTAACATTGCTATGAAAACTTATTAACTTTGTATTTGAGCATACCAATATTTTCGTATGTTTACATACAAACACAGGACAAGCAAAGGATAGAAGAATGACCAGTGAACTGCAAATTACATCTCATTTTCAGAATTGTTTCTTGACATTTTTTAAGTCCCCCTGGAAGGGGGGGGACAAGAGTCCTACTCAAAGGGCTCAAAGCACGGTCCCACTTCTTCATCTCTAGTGCTCCATAATGGCAACCCTGTCCACAACAACAGTTTTGTGAGCAGAGCACAGAGAGGAGACTGGAGGCTCTAACACAAACAAAGCAATAGTATGAGATTAACGAAATAAAGAAAAGAAGGTTTACCTGGTTCAGATCAAAGATATCAAACACTCGTTTAATATATAGATCTCCCTGTGGATCCAGCCCTTGCAGGCCCAGGAGTTTCTTGAATTCATGCAGACTAAGTTGCCCAGATGGGCATTCTCTCATAAATTTGCTGTAATAATGGTGCATCTCCGGGGCAGGGCCATCACTTGGTAATGATTCTTTGGCGCCCATGTTAGTACGCAGAAAGTGTCTCTTTTTTTTCTATTCACATTTCTATCTCTCAGATCCAGAATCTTGCTAACAACCAGAACTAAGACAAATACGGCATTTAAATGGCCACGATAAACCTCTTACAGCGTAAGCTTCTATTTTTATTTAGTGGCTATCTCTACTCATGTGAGATTACCTTTAATGCCCAGTTCTAAACCAGATGGGGTTTCAGAATGTGGCTTAAGTGGAAGTAGAGAGAGCCATGCTCAAATTGTAGTTAATGAAAATCCAGACTCTCCCACTGACTACAAACATGTATATTAGAAAAAGAAAAACGAGGAGATTCTCAAAGTGATTGACTTTGAATTATGTGCAAACCATTATCAACACATAAAAATCTAATCCTGGATTGACTGTAAAAGAATAGCTGCAATTTATGCTGTAAATAAGGATGGAAAAGGTTGACGGTACAAACAAACATGCCCATTATTACACTCTCTCAGTTGTAGGTGGATTAAGCTTTTCTAAAGACAGAGGCCTTAAGTCTCCTTCTTGAGGCACTTCTTATGATGAACATGCTGTGTGGTATCTTGTATTTGTGTGCAATTGCACCCTATTTTCCCCCTCTCAGCACAGGTCCCCAGAGAAAGCACACAATTTTTGTCACCAGCCTCATGATAAAACCTGAGCCGAAGAGGAACCTTTTACAGTAACTCCTTTAACAACAATCAACTTGGCCTGATAAGTGGATTAAATACAAGTTTCCTTGCTGTTGGTGAGTGCTGTAGTCCTGCTTTTTATTTTATAGCTTTCAGGAGCTGAATTCCTTCTTCCTCTGTAAGGTGTCAGGGAAGGGGTTAGGTATCAATAATACTTCTGTACTGATTAGCTTCTATACAAGAAGATGAGCAGCTCAGGAGCATTACTGTAGCACAGACAAGTTTGGAGCTATAAATACCATTGTAAAACTATAGGTTGTTGGAGATGTAGGAACAAGACACTCCCACTCACTTATCCTTTTCATTTATAATCACATGATGGAGTTAAAGAGCGCAGTCCTGTAAGGTGCTGAGTGCCTCACGAAAAACGGCAACCCCCCTCCAGCCTGACTTAAGCCAGAGAGCAATCAATATTGTATAGGATCAGGTCAGCTTTTAAGGAGGACTCCCATACTCTTAGCTCTCTACAAAAGACATAATTAAGTTTAATATCATATTCTTCCAAACGTGGCATACGAGTAAAAACGCTTGAACACTCCTCAAGTGCCCATGAACTTTTGAAGATTAAACAGGAAGACACAGACATTGCCATAGGTTTAGCCAAAACTCGTTCAGCAGGCAAAGCACATACAGCAGGTACCTGCACAAGCAACACACAGGTTGGTGTGTTGCCTTTCCCCCAGAGACCATCTCTGAACCCGAGAGCTGCTGCATAGTCCCAGGGATGGAGGGAGAGTGGATGGACACATCTTGTGCAGGTGTCTCATCTTCAGGTGAATGCTGTCTGGAGCAGTGATGTGAGTGAAAAGGAAGCAAGGACAAGGTTGGTAAAAGTAAATAAGCAGAAAAACCTCTTGGGTATGCACAGTCTGACAAAAATCCTGACTTTTCTTCTTCAGCCGTCATGCCCTGCTCCTAAAGCAAATCCCAGTCATTGTGTCAAACACCAGAGAAAGGTGCATTGGGTTTGCGTGGCAGGGTTTTGGTAATGGGGGCCTACAGGGGTGACTTCTGTGAGAAGCTGCTAGAAGCTTCTCCAATGTCCAATAGAGTCAATGCCAGCCAGATGGACCTGCCGCTGGCCAAGGCCAAGCCCATCAGTGGCAGTGGTAGCACCTCTGTGATGACATGTTTAAGAGGGGAATAAAACTGCTGTGAAAACAGCAGCAGAGAAAGGAGTGGAATGTGAGAGAAACAGCTCTGTAGACACCAAGGTTGGTGAAGAAGGAGGGGGAGGAGGTGCGCCAGGTGCTGCAGCAGAGATTCCCCTGCAGCCCATGGTGAGGCAGCTGTGCCCCTGGAGGACAGCCCATGGAAGTTACCGGTGGAGATAACATCTGTAGCCATGGGCAACCCCGCTCCGGAGCAGGTGGCTGTGCCCAAAGGAGGCCATGACAATTGATAACAATGTGGAGCTAAACTAATTAAATTAATATAGCAAAACCATTTTGAAGAACGATGTAACAATGTGTATAGAGACTAGTTTGTATATAAGAAGCCCAGTGAAGCAATTCAAAATGAGCTATCTGTAGTGAACTGAATTGATGCTAAAAAAAGAAGATAAAATTACAGTATCTATTGAGATGTACATTAGAGATGCCAAGAAGCTCTCCAGAGTCTGCAGTATTCTGGGAATTAAGAAAAAGATACAAACAGGCAACAGTGGAACTTTGTACTTGCACTGAACATGGCAGTCCTGTAACAAAGATGATGTTGGTTCAAGGACAGACTGTTACTAAACTGCAAGAACATGGGGCACAGAGAAAATGCTCACTGCAGGTAAAGCAAAACTGTCTTTGTAGGGGAACATAAGAAAAAAAAATCAGATTAATCCTTCTCTGAAAATGGTGCAAAATCTCATCAGTTTTGGAAGGGATGATGTAATCTAGATTTCTTTAAAAGTGAAAAAGAGGTAGTCTTTTGACAGAGTTTGAAAATAGAAGTTGCTCTTGTTTTGTTTCGTGGTTTTTTTTTTTTTTTTTTGTTTTTTGTTTTTTTTTTTTTTTTTATATGTGTACTTCACAACAGGATGATCAGGAATGACCTTGATATAAAAAAAATGCCAGAAAAGTAAAATTTAAAAAATGACATTCTCTTTCTCTTGGGTATTATGAAAGCAGGAACAACTTGGCTGTAGGCAGCAGATACTAAAACCCTGTGTTGTGAAACAAGGAGGTCACACATCTTTCCACTCTAAATGCTACCTGTTTGAAGTGTAAGACAAAAAAGACAGCTGCTAGTGCTTGAAGTGACAAATGCCAAGTTTTAAATGCATTTTAATAAAAAGCTTATCTGCATATTTTTTTCCTAAAAATTGTGGCATCTTTGCCAATTAACTTTTTGTCTTTTCCTCTTGAATTTTTAATCCACTTTGGCTCACTCCAACCCCATTCAATTTTTCCCTCCTCTGCAATATCTACCGGCTCTTTGCTCTGAAAAATGCTGTTTCTCTCTCCTGCATGACTCACCTAGTGCTTCTGGATGTTGCCCCATCTCTCTCTGCCTCTATTCTCTTTCTTCCCTGCACTCCACTGTGATCAGATGCTGGGTCTTACCGGTGCTGAGTCCATACAGACACCTGCCACAGCTCATTTCAGCTGCAGAGCGGAGCTGCCTGGGCAGGACCACAGAAAGCACCATTGCAGGGATTCCCGTGTCCTTCCCTAACCAGCTGAGTTAAAAGCATAGTGTCCTTCCCCCAATCCTGCCATCTTCCTCTGTTAGCATCACCGCCAGCTCCTCACGTGCATGTGGCTACTTCTCAACTCCAGCCAACTTTGGAGTCCATTTATGTCTCTTAAGGCAAATGTAACCTACCTTCCAGCTCAAGCTGCACAAATGAGAGTCATCTGCACAGAGTACAAAATTGTAGAAAAAAGAGGTTATCCTCCAGGAAGAGCTGGAATGGCCTATCCTGGTCAGAAAAATTACCCCGTGGAGGTCTGAAAGTCCCATCTTCTCCCTATAGCCCACCCTACACTTTTCTAAGTATTTGAATGAGTGTTCAACTTCTAAATTCTGCTTTCCTCTTGTTGTATCTTCATCAGAATGGTAGGTTGCTTTTAAGAATTGTTTTCTTCTCCTTCATAAACCATTAAACCTGATAAGGGAAGTTTCTAGTAGGACACAACCTCCAATCTCTCTGCCTGAGAGGAGAGGACTTAGAAAATTCCTGCTAACTCAAGGATGAGGATGAGGAAAAGCAAGGTCATTTCTGCTTTCTATGGGATTTTAACCACAGCATACACAGCAAAGTGCGTGGGAATATATGTACAATCACTTAATTATTCTCTCCTTGAAAGCACTGATCAAGCACTGGCACAACTTTCTTAGCTCATGATCACATTCCCTGTGTGCCTGCTATTATGTTTCTACAAGAAATGAACTCCTTGGGTTTGTGTACAGATTTAAAACAGAAAGAGAAGGCAGTGGCCATTTAAAAATGCATCTATAGAAGCCTATTATGTGCGCTTCCTTTCTGTATTATTGGTTCATTACTCCTGAAGTGGAGATTATGAGTGTAGCACAATGATATATGTCCTGGTGATGAGATAAGCAATTGTGCTTATCTTAGTTGTGCAACATCTAGCCTAGGATTTTTTTTTCAATTAAACTAACCACTTAGAGATGTGATTTTGTGGGTGTTGTTAGCCACACACACTACAGAGCACTGGTATCTATAAATAACCAGCAGACCATGCATAATGAAATAACAAGTCTTATACTTCCGACACAACCATATATAGTCCAGTTGTTTCCATTTTAGTGATTGTGGAAAGTGCTCCGAGATACTGACTGTATGTTTTGCATTTGGAGTCAGAGATATAACACAATGGGTTCTCACTCCTGAAGCTGTTATTTTCATCAAGGTTTCTTAGTTGCCAAAGAGCTGCATCCTCCTTTGTCAGGAGGGTAAGTCAGAATATTTTCTTTTTGTAGCTATTGCAAATTCACTGATTTTCCTGAACTCAGGGTAGACAAGAGCCTGGGCCATGCCTTGCCTTTTGGGCATCAGGGAACTGCAAGTGGGACCAACAGCCTCTGACTAAGGACAGAGAGGCAGTGTAATGACTGTTAAACTGTTACTTGTAAGTGGTTTTCTTAGAAATGAAGGGAAAGAGTCCTCCCATCCAGAGAAAATCAGACAGGGCAGTGAAATGTCTTGACTCCANAATTTTGAAATTTTTTTAAATACTATGTTTTCAATCATCTGTAGCTACCATTAGTTTAAATTTACAAAAAAAAAATTAAGTTAGTAAATTCTTGTTTCAGAAGTCCCCAAAATCTTTGTGTTAAGGGTAGTATCTCTGACTACATTTTGATGCCACTGGCTGTTTTCATGAAGGAATTCAGCTTAAACAAATTGGATTTTTTCAAGTTAATAATGTTACATATAGATCCTTAAACAACTCTAAATCCTGGTTTCTTGTTTTTATCTGCCTACACAGCACAGCTATTTGGAAGAACTTTGGATATTAAAGCATAAGTTTTCTTCTTTTTTCTTCTTTTCCCACAAGCAATAAAATCCACTGAGTTAAGCATTTTAGAAGAGGGAAAACTGAGCCAATAGAGAGAGACATCAGTAAACATTTAATTAAAAGGAGAGGCTGTCTTCCCTAATTAGGTACTGTTGTTTTGATTGGAGATGGTCTCCTTCTTGGTGCCTGATGTCTTTCTCAAACTGAGCAGACACTGAGCAACTTGCATCTCCTAGTGGCTCTGGTTAGCAAGGCAAGGCTTTGTTTCAGTTGCTAAAGAGCATGGTGATATTTCTGTCTGTTAATTCCTGTCCAAGTGCTTTTCTGAGCCAGTGGGAGAGGCAGGGCCTGTGGAGAAACATCCTGAGGGGCTGGATCTTGTGGCTGACATTGCCAGCCTCTTCTCCCTCTTACTTCAGCTGCCCAAACTACCACATATTCCTATATGCTGTTTTTGTCCAAGTATTAGCTCTGTTTCTAATGGAAAATTGATCTCTTACTAAGATTTTAACTGCCTTTTCAACACTTTTACTCCACAGCTTACATTTGAGTTCCACAAGGGTTTCAGTTAATGTAAGAAGAAGGGATGAGACACTGTTTCCTCTTTCTGTTCTTTGACCATTTGTTTCCCTCTCTTTATGCGTGTGCCTTAATTTTGTTAATTTGAGTTTTTGGTGTTTTTTTTTTTTGTTTTTTTGTTTTACATTTCACTTATTTCTTCCCCTTCCTGGAATGCTAGTATCTAATTATCTTCTTTCTGCCTGTTCCTGGTTTTTGACTCTACTTTTTCTGCTGCATTTCTTGACTATTTTAACTTATCTTTTGAAAGTAACATGGTCTTCTGATTTCAGGTCTATCCAATAATTCAAGTCTACCTTCCTTCCACTGCTCAGCTTTAAAAGTTGCTTTTTTCTAAGTGGTGAGTAGGGAAGTAAAACTAGCTATATCACTCTTTTACAGACTTTCCAAATAAAAATAAAAATGGTGGTGATAAACCAAAAAAATTAGATTCATTTTAACTGTCTAAAAATGCAGCTCAATAGATCTGAAGAGACTTTGCTTTGGAAATGGTGGGGATCATAGTTTTTTAAGAGGAAAGCGAAGACAGAAATTTTCACACAACCTTCCAGTAGTGGAAGGGGAGAACATGAGGGTTTTAAGACTTTCTTCCAGCCCCACCTACAAGGAATCAAACTTTTTTAGTAGATTTTTGAAGAGCTCTTCTCTTAAACAAGCTAGAGGACATTGAAAAGAGTCCAACAAGTCCACTTTTCTCAGTTTAAGCAATGCTGCATAGCTGCTGGAAATTAATGAGAAAAAACCCAGTTCCTGGTTACCTATCCTCTCTCGTTTGATATCACTAGGCCAAAGTCCTCTACCGTTCACACTAAGGCATACATTTCATGATGAAAATAATACAAGAAAATTTCTTACCTGATTCATGTCAAAGGTGTGAAACACCTGCTCAACGTACTTGTTTGCCTGAGGGTTCATGTCTTGTAAACCCAGTATTGTCTTAAACTCGTGGAGAGTAAGTTGCCCAGAGGGACAATGGTTCATAAATTTCTGGTACCATTGACTGTTTCCTATCGCAGCAAAATCATCAGCTGATTCACCAGCACCCATAGCACTGTCTGCTCTTCCTTTCCACGCCACACTGTTTGCCTTTGCACAGTGCTCCTGTATTGCCTGGCTTACCTCCAGCTAGAATTCACCAACAAACCAGGAGCTGTAAAACTACCATAAACCTCTTAAAGATCCCTGCCAATCTGGACTAGGCAAAAATAGAAACTCCAAAGGATCTTCCTTCATGACTTGTTTGAACACAAGCAGGCTTGTCAATAGATGAGTGCTTCTCTCTGGGCAGAGCTAGCTCAGAACTGCCACGTGTTCCCAGGGCTCAACCTGCTTCTTCAGGGGCTCACTTGAAGACAAAACATGAAATTTGTGCTCACGTTATGCAATATTCTATGTCAGGTTTGCAGCCTTGGTACTACTGCTAAACTTACAGAGCTTTGCAGTAAAAATGCGCCAGCTATGATGATTTTGACTGCTTCCTAAACTGTAAAATGGTGTTGCTGTGCTTTGTTTGGAGGGCTTTGTGTCCAGCCCCTCGGAAAACAGAGTCATAAGTCCTCTAAAATACTAGTGATGTGTATGGTGACGCTGGTGTGTGCCAGTAAGTGTTCATCTAGCTGAAGGAAGATAATATATAAACAGATCATACAGTATCATATCATTAGCATTGAAAACAAATATTCTGATAATCTCTCCCAGGAAACGTCAGGTTATTTAAATCCAAAAACTAGTGAAATACACACATCAGAACCTGAAGAAAAGATATAAATCAGAGCTACTGAAATTCAGGAAAGGGGCTATCTAACTGAAGACAGACTCTTCATGGCTCTCCAATTAAAAATACATACTTTGAATTTGACGTAACATTGTGTCTAAACCAAGCATCTGATAAATACTTCTTATATAGTCTTAAGGTAGAAAGAACTAGGAACATGTCCTTATTATCTAATTCTGAAACAGTGAGAGCATTGGGAGGCACTAAAAAGTAATCACATTTCTTCATTTGCATAAACCACTTACACATGTTCTGTTCACAGCCTCAGTGATGGGTTTTCAGATAATGCAGTGATAGAAACTTGAATATTTAAAGCATGGCACTTTCGGTATCATAGAAACTGGAAGCTGATAGAGGCACTTTCAGCAATTTCAGGTTCAGGGAGAAGCTGCAGCACACCAAAATCTGCAATTTGCTTGAAATCTCTTTCTAAAGGCCAAATACATGTTGCAAGAGATTAGGTCTCAAATTCTTTTCCTCATCCAGTAGTGTCAAAGATCTGGCAATGATTTTTACCATCACAGAAGCAGACAAAATCTGATCTTCTAACAGAAGAAAAAACCCCTTAAAACTCAGAAGAAAGAAAGAAAGAAAACTAACCCTGCAGTTTTCAACTTCAAAATATAATTGCATTGCAGTGGGCAAGATGTTATGACACTTCAGAACCCTGGCTTGTGTGTAGTTTCTTTCACAAAAAAAAATTATATCTGCTTATTCTGTTAAGAAAGTGTTAAATAGTTTCTGCTGACCAGATCAAGTAGGTTCTTATACGACTGCAGTATAATGGAGGGTGAAGAGACTTGGTTCATCTAACCTGCGAAGAGCTGAGTCATCTTGAAATAAGATCCTTCAGCTCTGCTAAGCGTGGAAAGGAGTCTTGACCTGGATTTCTGTATTAAGACTGGAATCCAAATGCATTTTGATTGTGCTATGTGTAAGTCATGCTCTTGTTAGAGAAGTGTTGATGCAGTCAGAATGATCAAGAATGGTATGAGGGTACTGTTATTGAGAAAGCTGGTGCCAAGCCATAAAAATCCCATATGTGTTACTCTTGGCAAGCTGGGATGCCAACAGCTCAATTCTTCTTCTTATGTAGATTGGTTCCCTAAGCCAGCCTGAAGCCATGTAGAATGACTTCACAGGAAACATACATTACAACAGATAAATATACACAGCACAGCAAACTAAACAATTGTGGTGTGAATCCCAAAGGGGAAACTTATGAAATCCTGGCATGTGGCTTGAGAGGTCCTGGTCCTCATTTGCCACAGGCTTTTCAGTGAGGCTGTCTCAAGACTTTATTGAAGGCAAGAGAAAAATAAAACTGAGCTACAGCTTATCTAGATGCTATGTGTTGTATATGAATGTTGTAGTTGCACTCTTGCCATTTCATTAAAAATTATACTGTTGTTATTTTATCAAAAATAATTTATTTTTCCACTATTAAAAATGAAAAAGTAAAATATTCAGGTAAAACATTCTGGCTCATTTGATTAATTTGATTAATTTCTCTAAGTGTTTAAGCCTTTCCAGCCACTAAATTATACAAATAGATTGGACAAGGAAAAAAACTTGACAGCCTTTTATCTGGGAATAAATGCCACATTCTTCATACTATTCCCAGCTGCAAAAGGTTACAGCTTATACAATTCCAGGTATATGAATATTCTAAATGTACCATGCCAGTCCTGCCTTCTCCATAACTTTTGCTGGGCCTATTGCTGCAACAGCTCAGTTAAGAAAATATGCAATAAAATCTATGCCTCAGATTACAGTAGTTAATGAAGGATTGTTACAGCATCTTGCAGAACTGGAAATGAATATCAGATCTTAGTGGGAGCTCATTATTAAATAATTAAGTTATAAGCCTAGCATAAGCAGTTTTACAGTGGATTTTATGAAGCCCTAAAGGCCAAATCTTTGTTTAATTTCACTAAAATGGGGGGAAGACTTTCAAACAGATAAAACATTGAAACATCTTTTTCTGTCTAACATGGAACATTAATTAAACAAGCTCTTCTGGGAAGAGCAAAACAAAAGCCTGCATTTGTACAGACTGTCGTTTGTCCCCTAAATCTCCACACCCTGGT
>VZTO01026190.1:0-25728 GCA_013400615.1 Syrrhaptes paradoxus | reverse complement strand
CAAAGTTAGTCTTCTCTAGTTCTATAATTTTCCCTGTTTGTTTTCAGCAGAAAGGCTTTTATTTCCTGATGCACATACATGATTAACAAATTAGAAACATTTTTTTTTAAATCCCTCTTTACCCATTCCTTCCAAAGCAGAGGAACAACATCAACAACAAAAAAACCACAGAAAAAACAAAAAACAAAAACCCCCAAAACCCCACAATACACTGGCATGCAAATCACCACAAGAAAGGCTACAATTTTCTTCACTGTTTAAGTGCCAACTTAGTATTAAGCATGTGTTTTTTCGGACTGCTGCTAGCTACACAGAAAAAAAAGCACAATCCCGGTGGCCTTCAATGTATTATGATGCAATAAACACCACATTTAATAAAAAAATGAGGAATGCGGAATGGTGGTCATGCAGAGAATACTTGAATAGCACTCAGGAAAAGAGCCTTAATTTCCTGAACTTGTTTAAACTAACTTTTTCCCAATTAAATACTAAATCAATTTTTAAAAGGTTACTGATCTTGATATTCTGTTACGGTATACACACCTGATGTTCTTCTTCAAGAAATATGATGGAATTTCAATAGACAGTCATTTATGGAAAGGGTTCTCATCCCCACCTCCCCCTTCCAAGAAACTAGACGTGTGAAGACGGACATTTCTCTTTGAGAGGAAGGATAAGGCAGAGGTTAATTTCATCTGCATGGGCCAGTATAGGATAAGCTTTGGAAATACTGTCAAGCCACATTCTTAATGCCTGGCAAAGTGACTCATTCAGAGTCATCACAGGAAAGGAAGCTGAATAGAATAAAAAACGGAACAGGATGGGGGCTTAAACAGGAGAAAGAAGTGAGAGAAAGGAAGCTGGATTGTTTAAAGTGGCATGAGGTTACAGGTTCTATAATGAGATGATTTAAAAAAAAATAAACATAAAATATACATGTAAAAATACATGTAAAAATAATATATAAATATAAATAATATATAAAACATTTACACGTATATAAAAATACATGTATGTATAAATGTATTTCTAAAAACCAACTTATTTCTATTTGAAAAGACATGTATTTGGTGACTGTCTTCAAAACTGCCTGTTGAGGTATTTGTTTCAGTATAAGGTGGCAGTAACATGGTATGGGAAATAAGCAAGAATCCCTTCTAGAAACCCCCAAGTTTTTAACAATTATGCTCCTCTTCCACACAATATGGAATCCATAGAATACGGAGCTATACACTCATGTAGATATTCAGCAGAATACAACACATTGTTATACCATTCCCTAAAGAAAGACTGTACAATAAACAAGACTTACAGCATTGGCTTTCTTGTACTAACAGCTCAGTGCAATGTGAAAAAGTTTCTCTTCTCCAAATATTTTTAATGTGAAACTTTGGATAATTAGCCACCTACCACATCAATTTTGGCTAATTCAAACAGAAAACTATGCAGACTGATTCAATAAATATGTTCACTTGCAGCAGCATACTGCAGAGCGCACCTCCTTAGATGCATCATAACTGAAAACACATTACTTATGCAACTAGAATTTCCATTCACAGAAAGAATAATTTTGGTTCCCAGAGAAGATAACAAAATACATTTTTAATATAATAAAGGCAATATTCAACTGATTGACAGCTCTTTATGTTTCAGAATTGACACCTGTCATTAAAACTTCCTAATTATATAGTCCAATACTAACTACTGTGTCATTTTTCATGTTCAAAGGGATACACAGAAAGATGAATACACCCATTAAATCATGTAATTAAAAATAAATTTAAAAATTAAAATTGCATGCATGGTCAAAAAAATGGAAAAATGTAATAGAATAAATACTTCTAAATTCTATATCTCATCTCCTAAAGAAATTTCTCTCTTTGTGAAATATTCCTTATTTAATTCCCAGAGTGACACCTGCTGGATTTCACCAAGAGAAACTAAAGGGCAGATATCCCCATTATACAGAACATTTCAGGATAATCACTGCAAAAATGTGTCTTTGTAGTAATGAGAGGTTGTACAGTGTAATTTTTTTTGCACCATTTAGGGCAGCAAATAAATACATAGATACAAACAAAGAGGAAAGAAGCATGAGGTCTAAAGCTCTTAGTCACTTCTGAAATATATATATTTAAATTTCTTTCTAGGAAGGATTACAGAATACAACACTGGGAGACAAACTATATTAATTTCTGATAATATCAATATGAAAAATATTTTTAAACCCTAAAACAAATAAGTTTTGGTATGACTAATATTTTCTCAGTGTATCTTTTCCTTTACTCTAATGAAGTTCTACCAGCATTGCCAGTATCAAAATAATACAAAATTCATTAAAATTCATTTCCAAGATTTTACCACTGTAATGGGGGAGGAAAAACGAGGGGAAAATCTAAATGGTAATTCAAAGAGTGACAATTTATGCCCATACAAACATCAAGGCTGTGCAGTTTTCAAGCTCAGAATTATCAAAGAATATGTTGAAAAGTTTACATCATTTTCAGGAACTAAAAAGATATTCAGTATAAATGCACCTGATGGTATACCACAGTATAAGAGGTAGCTGCTTTGGACATAACAATAATGATAATACAAAAAATCACTGATCACTGTATTCCACTCCTTGTCCTTAGTTTTATATGGGAAGTCAGACTGGTACGGGCTTCATTAAACAAAACGTGATCACTAATTTTGTTTGGGATATTTTTCAAATAAGGCCTGCATGATCCAGGCATAAATCCAGACATACAACACTTTGATTTTCTAAAATTCAATTACTATCTTTACGGTCAGGTACAGCTTAATAGTGGCCAAAACTGTCAGACAAGTCCTAGGTGACATCTATGCTATATTGAAAGATAAAAGTTTCAGAGACACATGCAAGTTAACTCCAGTTGAGAATCTGTTTTCTTTTCTTGAAGTGAATACATTGATTCTCTGATGGAAAGTCTTTTTTTTTTTTTTTAATGCATTACATTCAGTTAAGTGCATTTGAAATGCATCTTTTCAAGGAAAAGCAACTCTAAATAAATCACTTCTGTTCTTTTGGACAGCATATACTGCAGCGATGATTGAAAGTGTTTGCACAGAACTAGGGCAAAAAAAGAATGACTTTGCTGGGAAAATGTAAACAGTATAAACAAGCTTGGGGGACTAAGGCAGATAGGCATGACAGAGAACTGTGAAAACAAAACTCTGAAAACGCCAAAGTTTAGCCTCCCAGTTTTGCCCAGATTCTAAAATAGGACAATAGGAAAAAGTATTGCTAAAAACAAATGCTCTAATGGAAACAAATGTAATAAGAAGATCTTGTGTTGTACCGCACTGCTGTGAAATTCTCCATTAAGATAACAGGTAAGTAATAGGCTAATTTCTGCTGCAATGTGTGCAAGCATATGACACTGAAAACATCAGAACTGCCAACGTGAGCACAAAAAAAAAAAGGTTATGAACACCCATGGAAAGCTTTCTCCTTTTTCTTTTAAATATTAAAAGGAAACAGCATTCAAACGTACTCAATTTAAAATATCAACACTCATGACTCACAGTTTTCTAAACAAAGGGTGAGGTTTAAGACTAATTTACTTTGAAAGTCTCTTTAAAAACGGACATTTTATTTCTTTAGTTGATACATCAGGGATAATAAAAGTCAGCATGATATAGACTGGCATATATTGTACATATATACACAGAAATATTGTATCATATGCATATGTATGTCTAATACACAAAACATAGACGAACACACTTCCAGATACATTTTACTTCTTAAAAGTTATTTGTTTGTCAACTCATACCTGTTTTTGTAATAAAAGTATCAATTCCTTCCTTGAAACAGCGGTATCAGGGATATAGTTAATTCCAGAGCTCTGACAACTTGCTATTCCAAAGACTGAAAAATATTTCCCAGTAACAGAACACTTACATTAGCAATTAAGGGACTGTTTTCAATAAGTGTAATGCTTAATGGAGGAAACCACTACATATGAAACCCAATGACATCGCTACACACACTTTTAGAACAGAGGTGACCGTAACACAGAGATAATGCCAATATTGTGTATGCACTCTATAGGAATGACAGCTAATCAGAAGCACAGAAGGAATTTTGCTAGCAGATCCAGAACACTGTAAACACATTGGGAACAGATGGGAACTTCTTAAAGAGAAATTGTTTTGTTTTCTTAACTGTAGACTTGGACTCATTGGAGAAATTCCTTCAATTGCTTTCATAAACAGCTTATGCTTGGTATTTACTATAGAAATGGCTAGATATATCACTGTATACATGTTATTATTAAAAACATATCAACAGCAATAGTTCCTTCCAAAATTCTGGGGGCTGGTTTGAACCTTTTATCTGTATGATTTCATGGACTCTTCTTGTGAGCCCAATCCTACTCGGCTCTTGCACATGCTAGGATGCTATTGGAAGCAACTGATTAACTTCAGAGTATAGAAGTTAGTAATTATACTGGTGGTAAATTAAACGTATTAGTGTGCTTCCTTCCCTCAGTTTTATTCTTAATTATATCCTAGGCTAAATTTGGACTGTAATACACAGACAGCCCACAGAACAATACTGCATTCCCAGAGTAGGTCCCTTTATCTAGCCAGGTAAGACATCAGTCACCTTTGTGTTTTTCAACATGAGCATTCAAAAATTATTGGAGTTACCAAAAAACAGCTGAGTGGAGAACGCAAGTGACTGGATGGGTGATGCACGTGTAATTCCCTCAAGAGAAAAACAGCCACAATTAGGAATATCTTGCCCTTTGCTAGTGGAAAAAATTCCCCGGCTCTCAGGAGGCCAGGATTTCAACAGGTCCATTGTACAGGAAAAGCCTATCCAAAGGAACAAACACTACATTTCTTAATGCAGAGCAAGATTCCAGCTGATCCGGAATTCACAGTACAGTAACATCTGAAGTTGACAGGACATGCTTGATGCAATTCTTGAACTTGCAATGCATGTTACATATTCAAGTACTTAGTTTTGTCCACTAAAAAGTGCAGTCACACTGTTCTACATCACTATCCTGCCACCGTCTTAACTTAATCTGCAAATAACGTAGATTCTGGCATCAAACCTGCAAACACATATATGCCTGACACTTCCTATGTGGGCAGTCCCACCACAACCTAAAACAGTCACTTCAGAAGAACATAAAATAAGAATCTAAATCATTTAGCTGTAATACTTCTGAAGACAGTTGTTTATACCGCACTGATCATTAAAACAACATGAACACTTTTTATCTGAAGTGACATCTTGTTTGATTTAGTATCACCAAGTGCCTTTTGTGCTGAAGATCTTCAAGGCTGGATGAAGACTTTGGGATTGCTCCTCTATGCAGTGAAGTCAATGAGAGTTTAAGCAGACTACAAAAGTAAATACTATGAAAATAGAGATAATTATTTTTAATTGAGAATTTCACATAGTATCACAGCCTCTGTACTTCAAAAGAAAAGACATGGATTCAAATCTGGTCTTACTAATATTTATTGAGATCCAGTGTGCCTCCTACCTGATTCAGAGTGCACCAATCAGGCTATTAGCACATGACTGATCTGAATGGGTTTAAACTGTTACATGCATTATTACTGCAAATGAACAACAAGATGCCCAGTATGCACAATATGACTGGAAAGACTCTGCATTGGCACAACTGTAAGAGCAGCAAAGTCTGGCCTCAAAGTATCCGGCATAAGTTTATTAAGGTAGAAAGCAAAAAAACCTCAACTATTTTTATTATTATTTCAATCTCAGCTCCTATAAAATGTATGGATGCCTAAATCCAAATATCATTTATAGCCTATACTGTTTCTTAACTATCCTTCAGAAATGAGATTTATTTTTCTCATTCTACAGATCCGCTGCTTACACACACAAGCAAATTACTACATGTAGCAAAATCTCAGTAATGTAACCATATTTGTAAAAACAGGATATTGCATCTGTTTTGGAAAGCTGAAGAAGTGGCAGGACTCTTAACTGTCTCTCAACTGATACTGGAAGGCACGGAATCACACACTTCCCACTGTTCAACAGTTCCCTCAGGGAAATGAAATAACGGACAATTGCCTTTCAATAAATCACTTTGGTGTTTGTGGGAAAAATATCAAACAGTAACACCCCAACATGCATACAAGCTTCAAACTCGAGCTCACTTTTTCTCAAGCAAACAGAAAGTCTAAACAAAACAGAAGATGTATCTTTTTAGTTATGTAATGACAACACAAAACTTAATTATGAAATAACTCAAGTATGACCTCTTTCCGGTACAATAACATCAATAAGATTAAAGGAATATTCAGTACGGAAATCTACACCACTTTATCACCTAATTCAGCCTCTCTTGAAAGAGCTCCAGTTCTACTGAATTAGTCTTAAGGACCCTTTTCAAACCAATGAGCCTTTAATTCTCTCCAGATGCAAAGACAGAAATTTGGTTAGCTAATATTAGAGGTTTTAGACAGAATCCTTTAAGTGCTGATTAGGGTCTTTTTATCTCCTTTTCTACCTATTTAGCATTGATTACTTCCTCAAGCACGTATTATAACAACACAAGTTACAAAGTCAGCTCAGCATTTCACTCACTAAAAATAAACGAAGCTTTCTCTCATATCCCTTTCTCCCTTACATACCACATGCTGAGGTTAATGTAAAAACATGCACACACCCGTAACTATAAATTCATTCACATGGCACAAAAATATTGTTCTTAGGTAAAACAATGAAACTGTTTTGATCAGTACTCACCACACTGACTTTATGAGAAAGGTTTCAGATAAATCAGTTTGATTTCCCTTTTCAGTGCGGGAGAAAGGAGATGTTTCGTTCCCTCCCTCCCCGGCCAAATGAGAGACCTGGGGGAGCCCGATCCTCCCGCTGGGTATAATCCAGTTCCCGAGCCCGCTGTCTGCTGGGGGAGAGGTGGCCCCGCTCGGCGGAGAACCGCTGCTGCCGGCAGCGCCGGGAGCGTGTCAGATTGTAACGAAGGAGCGGCGGCAGCAGCGAAACATCAGAGCTTCCTGTTACATCACCCTGACCCCGCCTGCAGCCTGCCTGCCGTTACTTTTCTTTCTCAAATAGCATGTCCCAGGGAAGCCGGGCTCCTCTGGTATTTCTGGACAGGAGCGGGGGGCTGCCCGAGTCCTGACGGTTGCCATCTGCTCTCTGACAGCATTGCTGCTGCCGGGACTCTGCTCGCACGTTGCCCGAGGCAGGCTGCAGCTCGCCCGCCCGCATAGGAGCTAGCGCTCTGAAACAGGTCGGAAAATAGTCACTCGTTGTGATGGAAAGGTGACGACCACAGACTTGTCTTTTCACGTTTCGAGCCAGTGAGATTCCTCCTCCTCGAACTAGATCCAGAGAAATAAATGAGTTTGTATCTTTATTCAGAGACAAATAATATGCAATACCCGCCATTCCTCCGTAATATGATTGACCTGACCCACCTCTGCCAGAAACTGCAGGGGCTGCATTATGTCCCATACTGTAGGCGCTGAAAAGCTCCACAGAGAAATACTTCTATTCCTCAAATGCAAAACTGCAGTAAAGGTCAGAATCAAATTTTCAGATTCAGGCAACTGCATAATTTAAAGTGCCCCTTTGTTTTATATTCAATAAAAAACCCCCTGTATTTAAGTAAACAAGCCTTTGAAATACCAAGGGTAGAAAAAAAGCAGCAGGAGTATTACTATTGGTGCACAGAACTCTAGGCTGCATTTTTTTTTAAATGCCAGTGATTGGAAAACATAGGTATGAGCTGCCTGGTTTGAAAACTGCCATACAAAATTAATGTCCTTCTAGCTTCAAAGAATCAAGACTATCAGGATTAAAAAAGGTTTTTTTTGAGAACATTTATCACTGTTCTTTGCAGAATCTGTGCTCTCCAAGAGACAGTTACTGCGTCCACACGACAGTACTACACTGAACAAATGGGGAGTTCATGGAGCATTAAGCTCAAATACTGTTAACACCTGTAACACCAGTACTCAGGACTTCCCAAAGGTCGTGGCTTCCTAAGTGCTCATCAAAATTACAACCATTTAATTTGCACATGAAACAAGGTATTCTGCTTGCTTCTCACTACCCATTGCTCATCCACCTCTTTGTAACAGCAGAAGCATTTATGGAACATGTTGTGAACTGGATGAGGGAATTCATCTGGTCATTGAAAATCTCCACACAAATAAAATGAGCAAGAAATGCAAAACTAAGCAAAAAACAAACAAACAAAACAAACAAACCCAAAACCAACCAAAAGAACAACCCCAAGCCAGGGTAAGGAAAAATCAGGAGAGAGAAAAGAGGGGCAGGAATTCTTTAAATCCATAGGGCCACTGGATAATACGAATTGTGAAATCACACTCTAGGGGCACTAAAAGAACAGCATATGACTTTAATACTCATTTGGCACATGTGAGTGTTGGTGCTTCTACGATCTTACATCAACAGGACAATGTCTGAGTTTTATAATCAATGAAGAACTAACAATTGTCACTCTAAACTTCTAGGCAATGTATAAGATATCTAAGGTGCGGATTAGGTCTGATTCTGAACAGTAGTGGAAATTAACTTCTCTGAAATAAACGGTGTCACCTCAAGTAGTGGAACCTCATCACAAGTGAGCCTGGATGCACTATTTTAGACCAATTAGGTCTAGGCTATGGACTACAACATGGTATGTTACACTGTAATATATAAAACAATCCATGTATTCCAGCCAAGCACACATGTTCAAGACAGGCATCTGAATTAGCTAGAGAGATTTATTACATAGGCAATATTTGATTTGGCACGTGAAATTGAGTGGAGTTTTGTGTGATTGGGGGGTGGGGGATTGTGTGTTATTTTAGTTCAAAAGTCTTATATTCTACTTATTTAGATGTCATTGGAACTTTCTTACTCCTACTCTACAGGTATTCGAGATATCTCAGCTGGTGTAATTTGCATTTCAAAGACACAGAAGCCCAGCCCCTACTTAAGCAACCCCTTTTGGCTGAAAGGCACGTAAATTACACCAATATAGGCTGCCTTGGTTATCAACAGTGTGGGCGTGAGTGAGAAGTTCAAAAGGGATCGAAATAAGCACCACCATACTTTAACCAAAAAAACCTTAAAACCTTGCAAAGAAAAAAGTCTAATTCTACCTCTTGCCACAAACTTTGGTTTGATCTGATCTGAAAAGCTCTGCTCTGAAAAGTTGCAGAAGCCTTATTCCCTGCAGAGCCCTTTCTATCCGTGCCCTGCAGCGGGCGGTCAAGTGCCCGTGTTCCCCGGGGGTAGCCGACGCACCGCTGGCCCAGCGGCAAACCCTGTGCGGCGGCCGGTGGGGTCCCGCGGCGCGGCGCTGCCCCCTGGCGCCCGGTGTCCGGGCTGCGCCCGCCCGCCCCCACAGCCCTAACGAGAAACCGGGAACACGGAGAACATCTCATCAGTCACGTGAAAAAAATCCTAGACAAGGGACTTGCAACGTGGCATTGCTACAGGTTCAAAAGAGACTGGGGGATAAACAAAACCAAGGAACTCCTCACGTTTGGCAATGTATTGCCCATGAATAAAATAGTAAAAGTTCAATTTTAAACTCATAATAACCATAAAAGTATATTCCACTTTACTTGATCGATCCTGTTTTTTTCTCAAGACACCACCAAAAGCAACGAGTTATGAAATGTAATCCTCATGTCCACTTTAATATGTTTGAAAAGTAGAGTCCAGAAGGATGAAGGCTTTCTCAAAATGTAAATAAATATATCAACTTTGAAAATGTAGATTGATTGCAGATGCAGGGAGAAATGCTTGCTCAAATGAACTGGAAAGAAAAGAGAAGCAGGGGACAGAAAGTGCAAAGGAGAAAAAGGAGAACATAACAGTAAAAATGTGAGGAAAAAAGAATGAATAAAAGGGCTTTAAATATTTCTCAAAGACATCTTCCATCATCTGTATGGACTAAGGGCACATTACACAAGTTACTGCAGTTTAGATGATATGTGGAAACTCATCAAACCGCTGTAAAATTGCTTTGGTTTGTTGGCACCCATCATACAATGCGGGACAAACTTCACAGCACCCTGCATATTTCCTCCAAACCAACTGGGGCAGATTCTGGAATGAAATGTCTGGATGAACGGACTCTAGGCAATTGGAAACTTACAGTCACTGTAACACCCTGGCATAGCTTCATGTTCTGACCTCTTCACCATTCTGCCATCCGATTCTCTACCTTTTCCCTTGTTATGGCTCAATTATTCCCCCTTCTAAATTCACCCTTTAATTATCTTTGAGAAATTAATAGATCTTTTTTCTTATTCTTGCATTTGGTTGTTCTGCAGATATTGAAGACACAGGAATAAACAGAAATGAATGAAGGAGAAGGGCATTAAAGAAACTTTTTGTGGAGTTGATGATCAGATCAGATCACACTGCAGTTTGCAATTTTTATGGGAGAAAGGAATTCAATGCACTGTAGAGTGATACAAAAACAAGATAGTAAGACAGCTGCGTAACTGGTATAGTGGCCAAATCTAGTACACACACCAAGAAGAGTCAGATCAGTTTTTATACAGTCTACAAAACTCTGCTTTTCATTCCCATTGCACCAAGTCACCAGCTTAAAAAAATGAATCACTGTAATGTTTTCTCAGTCAACTGAAACAGAGGTACTGTTGAGATGCTGTAACTATAAAGTCTCAACAACAACATAAGAGACCTCTCAATGGATCACTTGTTTAATCACTGTTACTACAAATTAATGCCCTAGAAGTTTCTTAGGTATCAGGTAAACAGAGAGTGGGAGAGCATGAGGGAGTACCTGTCAGTCCTGTCCTAGCTACAGGAGTTCTGGAAGAAGAGAAGACTGCACAGTTCTGGAGAGCAACCAACCACACTCAGTGAGGAGACACTGTTAGCTTGCAGGAGAGCTCAGCAAGCAGGAGACTTAGAAGAATGGGGAGCAGCCACATAGCCAGGTTTCTGTGGGGACAGAAAGGACAATTTTTCCTAGACTTCCAGGGTGGCTTTTCTAGGTGTTGAATGCAGACAGCCAGGGACAAGAGGAAGCCTGAAGGAGAGATACTGCCATGAAATGACACAGGGATGACAAGGCAATCTGTGTACAAAAAAATGTATCTATTCTTTCCTATCTTTTATATCTGTTGTCACATTCAGAATATTCTATTTTTTTATCATTCTAGTTTATGATCTAATAAAACTTACAGAGTTTACAAATCTTGTTAGTGTTCTTCATGGGACTGCTTTAACAAACACCACGAGCAAACCCCTTCCCCTTCTTGCCAGCCCTTGCAAGGCTCCAACCAGAGTGTCATCACAACTGGGAACAACACGAGGCTTAGCGCTGCGGTCACAGCCGGGCAGAGGGCATGGCCTCAGAAACAGCTCTGTCCCCATCACCTTCATTTGGGATTGATGCTGACAAAAAACTCTCCTTAAAGAAACACTGCCACCAATAATGGGGATTCATATAAACTCTGGAGTTAGCTGAATGTTGCACTCCTGCTGGTAAAGAATGAGTTTCATTCTCTTTTACATGAAAGCTCTAGAAGATTTTTAATTTAGTGTGAATCACTGTCAAATACCTTAGAATCATGCTAGGGAATCCCACGTTTCTTTGTAAAAGGATTTTAACATGGTATATGGGACAGCACTGCCTATCTGTCAGACATCAGTGACAGAAGGTGGCCGTTCCAAAGATGTTAACTTACCCAGCACTTGACACTTTCTTTTTTCTTTAATCTGAAACCATACACTCACAATGTCCTTACCGAGCCACTGAGGTGCTAGAAAAGCCAAGCTGCACATCCCTCAGCTCTGTCTCCACTCCAAGGTACATCACATGATCTAGCAATTACGTAACTTTTTAACTTTTCCATGGTAGCCCATGGGAAATTATTATAACTAAGAATGGAAGATTAGATATTTTTACTGCCTTAATGATCACATTTATTCAAGATAAGGGGCAGACATTTGTGCACTCACCTGCATCCCTAGCCAGGCACACAGAATCATAGAATCACCAAGGTTGGAAAAGACATAAAAAAAGATCATCCAGTCCAACCGTTCACCTATTATCAATAGCTCTCACTAAACCATGTCCCTCAACACAACATCCAGTCTTTCCTTGAACACACCCAGGGTCAGTGACTCCACCACCTCCCTGGGCAGTCCATTCCAGTGCCTGACCACCCTTTCTGAGAAGTAATACTTCCTAATGTCCAGCTTGAATCTCCCCTGCCGTAGCTTGAAACCATTCCCTCTGGTCCTATCACTAATGACACGAGAGAAGAGGCCGACCCCCAGCTCACTACAACCTCCCTTCAGGAAGTTATAGAGAGCAATGAGGTCTCCCCTGAGCCTCCTCTTCTCCAGGCTGAACATTCCCAGCTCCTTCAGCCTCTCCTCATATGGCCTGTGCTCCAGACCCCTCACCAGTTTTGTTGCCCTCCTCTGAACACACTCCAGGGCCTCAATGTCTTTCTTGCAGTGAGGGGCCCAAAACTGGACACAGTACTCGAGGTGCGGCCTCACTAGTGCTGAGTACAGAGGAACAATCACCTCTCTGCTCCTGCTGGCAACACTGTTTCTGATGCAGGCCAGGATGCCATTGGCCTTCTTGGCCACCTTGGCACACTGTCGGCTCATGTTCAGCTGAGCATCAATCAATACCCCCAGGTCCATTTCCTCAATGCAGTCTTCCAGCCACTCTGCCCCAAGCCTGTTGTTGTAGCCGAAGTGCAGGACCCGGCATTTGGTCTTGTTGAACCTCATCCCATTGGCTTCAGCCCAGCTCTCCAGCCTGTCCAGATCCCTCTGTAGGGCCTCGCTACCCCCAGGCAGATCCACACTCCCCAGTGTCAGTGCAGAAGCAGGGTAACTGTGGCTTAGCTGAGTGTTCAGCCCACTGGTCAGTACTGGCTCTCCCATACCTGGTGTGCCTAAAGCAACTCCTGCTCTCGGAGGCCATGTACACTGCTGTGCTGAGGTGGCTGCTATGCTACAAGTGGAAAGGCCTGGGAGCAGTTCAAACTGTGGGCTCTCCACTTGTCTGCAATGACAAATTCCAGCTGGTCCAAGTATTTAACCTACTGCTCTGCTTCTGTGCAGTGCAACTCACATCTACAGACTCAGCTCCTAGTGCACGGAGTACAGATGATACCTGGGGAGTAAGGTCAATAAAAATGATGAACTGGATTGGGAATATATCAAACTGGAACTGAAACTGGTAGGTAACAATGCACCAAATTAATTCTGTGTAGAAAACTGATGTTACTGGTTTTCAGCAGTCTACATGGAGTTTGTAAGTGTCCTGTCAGAACTGCACTTGTCTGATTTATATAGTTACTGCATTGTTAAGTCTGTGGTGCTCAAACATTTTATATGACAAGACTCCATATAAATGTTTTCTTGTGTACACTTCAGTTTCATGAGCATTTTTCAAATCAGACGTAAAAGATCCTAAACTAAAAGGGTCATGAAAGGACTCAGGCTCCAGAAAAGAGATTTGACAGATATCTGTATAAAAATCTGTGACTTTTACTTATCCCCTCACTCAGATTTTTAGAATGCATAAATGCTTTCATTTTCAGCAGCAAAGTTTAGCTTCTTTGTGGAGTTAGTCTAAAGTTCATTAGTCACATAAAACATAGTTTTTCTGAAATCACACGTGCGAGTCATAGTGCACAGGCACCTTCGTCCAAAAGATCACTCATTATTCTGTCATTGTTGTCCTTGCTCCTTGCTTTAGTATCTCAGCCACCCATATCTATTTCAGCTCCTTCTTTTTCCGTAACACATCTCACAAACAGCTGTGTAACTATCCTCAATAGTTTTAAGTATGAAGAGAAAATAAGTGATACATAAGAAAATACTTACATCATCAAAGAAGACAGAGTTTCAAAAATATCCTGCTATCCTTTGTTTCATAGGCAGTGAAGTGCTTCTACAAACCTTAATAGGAAACCAACTACCTTTTTTTCTCCTTCTTCTTCTTCTTCTGAACTTCCTCTTTCCTTTAAAATAAAAAAATCTCATTACAAAAGATTTAGACAAGATCAGAGAGGTGCCTTGGAGAAGGACAGGAACTGTACCACTGTTTCATGTCAGTCTTAAAAAACCCCACCAAAATCCAACCAAAAAACCCCTCAAAGTCAATTGGAGACTTTATTAACATTATGCTAATGTTATTGTTACAGCAACTGTACTTATTTCTATGAAAGGAATTTGTTCTAGTTTTTGTAAAAATTTAATATGTATTTCTGGAAATTATTAACTTGCTAGCCGTAAGTCCAGTTTAGTAAGAAGAATAAAAATCAATGATCCCAGCAAATATATTTTTAAATCAAATACAAATATCTGTCACATTGCTTCACATATTTACAACATTAACACTCTCTTTATGGTTTCTGGTGGGTTAATTCCTTTTTTGCATTCATTCTACAATAGTGTAATTACATGCACTTTGATGGAGTTAAATCTAGCTTGCATAACCCAAAATAAATCTGGTTAAAACAAACCCAGTGTCTATTTCCTCTTTACTCCAATAGACCTATCTTTTTATCTATGATTGAAACAATCATGCCTGACAAGTAATTATTCAGTGACAAGCATTATGCCTTTTTTAGCAAAAAAAAAAAAAAAGATTTCAAAAAAGAAGAATGGGGTAATAAATTTGAATCTCATCTACTTTTTAATCATTATCAGTTATACACCCACAGTTTGTTCTGTCCTGTTTCAGCTCTGACAATAATATACTACCAAACTACAATTTAAGAGCCTTTATCAAAGTAAAAAGTAATGTTTATTAACATGAATAAGGAATACATAATAAAAATACAAGCAGCTTAATAATATGTAATCAAAATAATCAGTACAGTAAATATATTTAAATGGTGCACACTGAACACTTTCATTCACAGGTGAATAGTACTTTACTTCACATTTCCACAAAAATCAAAGTTGTATTGTTTCAGGGATGATTTCCTTGCCCAGAGCCTTTACAGACTGTTTCTTTTTCTTCTTCTTGATTTTTATTAATCTTCTTTCACTTTTCTTTTTATTGAATCCTAAAGGTAAAATAAAGTAAGATTAGATGCTGTATGACTAGCACATCCAAGATTATCAGAAACGAGACAAGTCTTGTTTCCAAGAAAAAAAAAAGAAAAAAGAACATGGTCTTACCTAGAGTCTTCATCTGCCTGACAAATGCCAAGTTGTCTTATTTCTGTTCTTGTACACTGTATTTTACTGTCCATCTTTCTCTCTCTAGCTCTGTCTCTCTTCTGATTTCCATTTTCAATTTTCTAAGACTTTCAACTATTACATTTTATCAGGCAACACTTATTACTAAAAGTTGCAAGAATGTTTCAGCCTGCATAATATTTACCTCTGATGATAGGCTGTGGCAGTATCACTTCCCATACCTTTCTTGCAGATCCTCAAACATGACTTTCTGGAGGTGAAATTATTTTCATTCCCACCACAACCACTGTAGCGAAATGGGTGACATCTTCCAGTTGAGTAGTTGTAGAAAAATCTTAATTCTTTGGCTCTACAAAGTCCTCTGTCCATAGGGGTCATGCACAAAGAAGGGATAGGGGGTGGTTCTACAAATAACAAGAAAAAACAAGATCAGAGACAACACTGCAGTTTACAAGTTTTCTGTTTTATTTTATATTTTATATGAGATTTGAAGCTTAGAGGACTTTGAAATTCATATTAAAATCACTGGCAAATTCAATTGTGGTATTCTGAAAATCCAGGATACTTTACATAAGCATCTGTCTTTTTATGATTACAAAAAATACCACAGCAAATGTTATTCTCTCTTCGAATTTCAAAAGCCAGCAAAAGATTACCTGAAAGCAAGGCTTATTTCTTACATATTTAGCGATAAAATTGCAATTTCTGTGATAGGAATAGTATTCAAACTCAATTAGAGAAGTTTCAGGTGAAGCACGTGTAGGAAGTGAAGTGAAAAAATTAAACCTGGACAGATTTAAAAATACAGTAAATATTTATGATAATTAATGACGTGAATTTTCCTAATTACTGCTAGATATTCTGAAATCAAACAGAAGGTTAAAGTGCCCAGCATTTCCAATATAAGATTCAATACCTAATATCGGGTTTGTCATATGCATACAGAAAGCTTGACCTAAATAACAGAAGTTGCTCTATTGGAAACCACTGAGCAGTTATCAAGAAATAGCTTGTAACTCACAGAATAACAAAGCATTGTATGTGAAGAATAAGTGCACAAAGTGACCCAGATGCTGGTGCTTTAGTGCTGCTATTAAATTTTTACCATTCCAAGGAGTAGGCTGACGGTTTGTTTCTTTAGTGTCGCTGCCAGTGAGAGTATGAGAACTGAAACAATGGAAGATGAACCTGAGGTATCCGAAGTACTTGGGCACTGGAACAAGTTCAAGAAGCAAATCCGTGCCAGAATTCCCAAACCTGGAGAAACTCCATCATCTACCACCCTGGATGACTCATATACAAAATCAGAACTGACACAATTGCTGCACAGGATGCATGAAACTGAATGGGAGCCATTATATCATCAGTTATGGAGGACCTAGAGGAGCACCATTTTCCTTCAAGAAGTAGCACAAATGAGATAGTTGAGATCTGAGCGCATAATTGGAAGTGTGAAGCTAGTCACACGGCCTTCTTGAAGTTACAAAGCCAGGTAGAAGTGTTTCAGAGGAAAAAAAACAAGTAAAAACTTTATGGAACAATTTGAGTTACAACAGATGAGTTGCTGAAAGCAAGAAGTTATGAATTAGCTTGGGAAAATCAAGAGGCTGACAAGAAAACATCCCAAAAGAACATGCCGTATCTTACTTGTCTTACACATATTACACCTGCTGAAAAATGTTCATCTGCCAAGTATAATAACTGAACTTTCATAGTGAAAAAGAAAGAAAAATTGCTGGGAAATCAATAGAATGGTGATTTATGGAAAGCTAAGACAGCAAAACAAAATTAATAATCTATTTGAAGATGTGTTAGCAACATCATACTATTCAAAAAGAATCCTGAAATGCAAAAATTGACTCAATGGTTGGTTTGTCAAGACAGATTAAGTTAGTTTCAGGTTATAAAATGAACACTACTTCTTTTTATAACTGTTAACTTACAGTAAGAGTAAGATTCACTCTGGATCCAGAGTAAGAGCCTACAATGTAATACAATTATTATTAAACCTACTGTTTCATTTACAATGAAGATGGTAGTTAAATTAACTAATGCAATGCTTGCGGTACTGCTCTGACAACTCTTGTGCCTAGAACTAATTTAATTTCTCCCTAACTTTAGAGAATATTAGCTTTCAAAGCATACATTCAGCAACACTAAAAAAAAAAAAAAACCCAGCACAACCTGCCTATTTTAACCTGATAATTTCTCAACTTAAAAGGAAAAAAAACAGAAAGGCTTGCCAGTGATGAAAGGGCCAAATGGCATAAGCTTGTTAATTATATAACAGAATTTAAACATATACTTTGTAATGTAAATTACTTATCTGGTATGTAGAACTTTCCAGTGAGACTCCAGAGTCCCCTCATGAAGGAGTTCTCATGCCTGTAAGCTTTAGGGGAGCCATGGAGCCAGTGATGTGGTTACTGGTGAATAAGTATTACCTATGTACGCATAACACAACTGGCAGAGCAGCATCCAAATGCTATTCAGAATCCCTCTTGTACTATTTCAAAAAATTATGTTCTTTGTCTAGACCATTGTCAGATAAATGCCCCAGATACAAAACACTATTCCTGTTCAACTTCAAAATATCTGCATACTCTTTACATTCACAGAAGCAACCAATCCATGAAGAAAACATATTGCTATATAGCAGCAATTTTTTTTAACAAAACAACATATTAAAATGAAAATGAAATGACTTATCATAATTTCCTTCCTGCTGAGGATCATAAAAATCCTGAATTGATTTGAATATACTGAACACTAAAAGATCTAGTAACTTTAAATTACCGTAAACATAAAATATGTACTGTGTCATGACCAACCCAACATCTCTCTTGGCAAGACAATCTATAAGCCTGTAAACCAGTCACTGGGAGCATTCAATCCAGGTAAGTTTTCTCTATTCAGCCCCAGCTTCTAATGCTGTACTCGCATATATGATGTTACAGTAAGTTTAGATACTATGCCTGTTCTTGAGTTTCTCTCTCAAATGTTTTGGCTTTACAACCTCATTTTTCTAAGTTGCTGAAATTTTATCTCCTGCTTTTTCTATCAAGGAAAAAAGAAAAAGGAAGAAGCAAATCCCACAACCCACAAAACCTCACAGAGAAGGAGGGGTACCCACTGAAAACAGTAAAAAAAAACCAGCAATACACAGCAATAGGATTTAAGACTCTGGCTTCACCCTTATGCTCATGCTATTCTGTTCATCCAAAACATTTGATTTAAACAGGTTTTAAATATCCAATAGCAAGCTCATAAACTTGGATTTGCTATGTATATTATTCACCAAAAATATACAACGTAAGTAAGGGTCATGAACAGGCATGGGAAAAAATTTACAATTCATACAATCAAAGGACAAATGAAAGCTTCCAAGCTGAGTTAGTCAAAAACAGTGTGCTCCTAAGAAACATGCCAATTCCATCAAAAACTTTTGAAGGAAATTAGACCTTGGAACCCATCTCAAGTGGAGCCTGGGAACTGGAACTCCTGCCACTAGCCTGCAGGAGCTTCTCAAATGGGTTTCAGGCTTTACAACAGCAAAATATAGTGTAGATCTTTCTATTATCTTTCTGTTACTTCTTTTTCTTGATGATGCAGATGTTTGGACTGATTTTGTTTTGGTGAGGGAATAAGACACAGAACTACAATATTTGATATTGTTTCTGAAAAACTAGGTAAACTAATTATATGAGATAAACAGTAAATAAAAAAAGACTATTGCTCTTACCTATAAAAAGACCATTCTGTCTTGCCCTTCACTGCTACCTAAACAATCTTTAAATGTATATGGTTTAAGATGTAATCCTTATAATACAGCCTTTTCTTGAATCCCAGAGACCCCTCTATGCTGTAAAACAGATGACATGATCATAATTCAGAATCTCTGAAGCATGCATATTCTGCTTTATACTAATTTTTATAAAAAAAAAATCCCAACCCTGCATTGGAACAATAATCATTAACCCTCAGGCTTAGCTGGGGTTGTGTGACAATGAACCATTAATCGATCACAGTACAAAAGTTCAAAATTATCTTCGTGAGCTGGATGAGAACTAATGCTTACTGCATTCTATTTTGCTAGACACAGGTGTGTGACATTCAGTAAGCTTCAGATTTACAGCCAGATTTTTGATATATGCAGACTTCAGTATCTCATGTCTGGTTGCAGCAAAAAGAATCTTCAAGTAGACAGGCTATTACAAAAATAATGAGTCATCTGCACTTGACAGCACTCTACAAGTATAAATTGGCGCAGATCCATTATAGTGAACAGAACTGTGTCAATTTATATCAGCAAAAGATATGGCCCTGACTTTGAGAAGTAATAACAGGAACTGCCACTGTGTGCCATTCCATATTTGCGGAGTTGAAAACTGACTTTTGATCCTGCATCCCACTTAGATCTCACAAATCAGAGTATAGCACTCAATCTCCTACCACAGATCACTTCGTATAAACTAAAAATGAAAGGTTTAATTCTTGGCTTCACTTTCTCTTAACTTTCCCAGAATAAAAGTTACTCAAGATCTTGCAGCAGAGTAAAACCAGAGCAATTTTCACTCTCTGTAGAAAGTTCATTGCTGAGAGATAGCACTAGAAGATTCATGGAGACATTCAAAATCCGCCTGGATGCGTTCCTGTGCGATCTGATCTAGGTGTTCCTGCTCCGGCAGGGGGATTGGACTAGATGATCTTTCGAGGTCCCTTCCAATCCCTAGCATTCTGTGATTCTGTGATTCATGTTTATATGCAGAAAAAAAAAAAGTTTGGCCATAGAAGAGTCTAATTTTCTGAACATCAATAACTTTGTTGGAAGTCTGACATCATTAGAGATATACGTATCACCCATAATATGCATTTTTAACTGAAATCAAAATGAAATTGCATTTCAATTGTGAGGTAGGGTATTCTAACAAGAGACAACTTCTTGCAAGTTCTTTTTTAACTGCGGTCATATATTTTAAAAAAGAAGATACACAGCCAGGCCAGCATACATGCAAAATAGACATTACTGTGGCAGATCAGCTACTTTGGCTGTGCTTGAGAAGATGGGCATCAGCCACTCCATCCTGACCTCATGTGTGCAGAACCCGATTCTTGTCCCTCACTGAGGGCCACAGGGTGTCACAGTGCGTGTTTGCGTGAGGTAGCTCTATCTCGCAACTTCAGTTTACACCTCTGCCTCTAGGAATAGCTGGAATGGAAATTATTTTCTCTCCATCTCTGTGGACAAATCAGCTGACAGTTTTGTCCGAGCCCTTTCCTCTCCCTGTAGTGAGACTGCAGAAAAGCACAGGAATTTAGCCCATCCCAGCAGCCTGAAAGGTACAGGCTGACAAACAGAATGGCAGCAGGTGGCCGCATGGGGCAGGCTAGTGCAAGACAGAAAAAAGTTATATAGTAGGGAGGAACCTGTGAGGTCTTCAGACTTTCCACTGAAACACACTGGCCCTTCCAAGGTCATGTTTCTTACCTGACTCAGCCAGCTACACTGACTCCACCAACACTTGTTACCTGACACTTTCTTTCACCAACCTTCAAGTTTTCCCTTTCTCTTACCCTCACCTCTCTCTCCCAAAATCTGCTCTACCAGAAAGCTCACTATTGCTGACACAACCAAGAACCCTTCAGTTTCCTCAGAAAACACAGTGAATCATGCCCCTTTGCTTGTATAGATTTTAGGGATTTGTAGATTCATACTATGAGTAAAAAAATCTTCAGGGAACATGTACACTCTTATGTCCCTAGAACTTATTACCAAGCCTTAAAATATTCAGATATTTTTCAATAAAGTAAGTTTCCAAAAACTTTTCTGCTTTATATTCACTCATTTTAATAACAGAGGGGATTCATGCTTTGTATGTGGTAAACAAACAATCCAACTATCACAGAAGCTTCCCTCAACCCAACAGTACATGTGGATCACAGTCCAGACAAAAAAATAGAATACAACATACGTTCAAGCTTTATTAGACATAACATTTTAAGCAAAGAGCAGAGGATTGTTATCCTACATGCCCATTATCTTACAGATCATATAAAATGCAAAACCTCTAACAAATCTGTAAGCCATCACTCAATACCCAAAAGTACAAGTAAGTGTAAATGCAAAAAACCAACAGAAATACTTGGTAAAAACGCTCAGGCTTTTTCCAACTGTTTCTTGTTTCCTCTTGCATAACTGTGGATCACAAAAATGACATGCCTCAAATTCAATCATCCTTACAGTGTGAGCAAGTACCAGCAACCTATAGTGGACAGGGTCCACCCGCAGAAACTGGTAAAAACTAGCCCTCTACCATAAAGGTCTAGATTCTCATCTGCATTATAATACATAGTGCAAAAATACCTTGAAGGAGACAATTAATCCACACTTACTTTAATTATACTCAAACCAATAACTTAATTTAATACGGTCTTAGTGAAAATAAAAATTTACTATAAATATATTGTGCCGTATTTCAAAATCCAAATATGGTCCTTTTTTAACACGTAAAAAGAGCTTTAAATCAGTTGCCAATTAGATCCCCACAAAAATATTAATTTTGACTAAGTGAATTCTGCATCACTGCTTTTGCTCTTGGCCTTTAAATTTTTGTATTTATCAGACCTTCAGGAAGCACACACTTTCAGAAGAAAAGAAATGCTCAGTCTTTCACTTTCTAATATTTATGGAAAAACCTTTAAGTGGCAATATATTCCTTTCCTTTGACTCTTTCTGCTTATCAAAACATTTGACATAAATGGAAGCCCATTATTTAGCCTCAGACATGTTGGAAAATGGGTGGAAATGGAAAAGTAATCCAGACCATGTATAAAAGACTGAGAGCTAAGAAATGCAGTGAACTCTTACCAAAAAAAAAGGGAAACTGGTTGCGCTCTGCCTTTGGGAAACTACTGTTCAGAGTGTTGGACTTCTCCTCATTTGGAGCAGTTGGCAACAAATTTACTAAAAGGAAAAAGAAGGGGGGATGAAACAGTAAGTGACAGCTTATCTAGACACAAAAAAAGCTCTGAAAATAAGCTATGATTGGTACCCATTTGCCGTGCTCCATGCCAGTATTACTACTTCTAAGAGGCAGCATTTCTTTAAGTCCCAAAGGCATAGGAAACTGATGTGATGGGGCAACTTTAGGATGGATTCCTTTTTCTTCTTAAATTTTACTGATGTAAGATTTAAATTAAACAGTTTGGTAAGGTTATTTTTGTATTACTAGCAGACATTCTAACCTTTGCAATTATAAGCCTTTTTCAAAATACGCTTTACTAACAACAAAATGGCTATGAAGCCAGTTTTAATGTTACAAACTTCACTGTGCTTACGTATTTCAACTAACACCAAATAAATGGGAAAATGAGAGCATAAGCCAAAGAGTGTCTGCATTAAAAAAGGATAAGTATAAACAGCAAAAGCAAATTCTACCAAAAATCCCAGGAAACTGTTTGGGTTCTTCTGCAGTGGAACTACTGTTCCCAGTGTTAGGATGCTCTTCAGCTGGAACAATTGGCACTGAATTTGCTAAAAGAAAAACAAAAGGCAAACAATGAGGAAAAACCACAAAACCCAAATGGTATCAATGATTCTACATCACTAAGGCAAAAACTTTGATCTGTTTAAACCATGGTAATTAATGCCCCTAATTCTCCTTCTTCTTGGCTATTCATACAAATGTATACAGAGGGATTATTTCAGATTAAAGTCAGGAAGAAAGAAAAAGCATTCTGGAACTTTTAATTTAGAAGGTAAAGGTGGAATTAGAGCTCATGAGGAAATGTTCCAGAAAAGGTAGGGGAAAAACACAGGGCTCTATGCATATTTTTTCAAAAAATCTTTATAAAAGAACCATACTGGGTCTTTCCTACTCTAAATGTGAATAAGCTCAAGTTCCCCTTGCCAAAATGACAGACTATGAAACAGTCCTGGAAAAAGGCCCATTAAAGACAAGCAAGACAAAAGGGTCTGGCGGCTCTGTGTGGGAAAATGCATTTGTCCTATGAATAAAATGAAGTACTTGGTGAAGGGGAGAGGACCTATGAAGGTTATATTCTGATACAGTACAATTCATAGGAACTAGTAGGACGAAGAAGCAGATGAATGATCTATGGCCAGTCTAAATGGGTGTTTCGTAGCCTAACCTGCATGGCCAAATCATTCAGAAGTGAGGGACAGGTTTCCCATGATTCTCTGCTGGGAAGCTAGCAATACACAACAAGGAAACAGTAAAAACAGAAATTCTTACATTGGCACCTCTTGTCATTACAAGACTTGGTTTGAAAAGAGTACATTCAGATACATGGGTTAAAAATATATTAACATTTTATGATATTATAAAGCCAAGCCACTGGTTGATTTTACATTACAGAAACACACTTATGTGGCTGCAAGCAGAACAGGCTCATGTCTTCATTCCCTGTCATTATAATCTCTATTACTGTAAAGTCTCTGCCTTCTTCATTGCAGGTACCAATATTTTTACAATATATGTCAAACCAGATTTCCCCAATTTCTGTCCTATAAAGTATATTTATAATTTTTTCCCCCAATGACAAGTTTAATGGAGAAATGTGATGCTCTAATGTTAAGGTACAGCCAGGAAACAGTACATTGTGGACCAAATCCCTCTCTTCAGTTGAAATTGATGGTACTTTAATTATTTCATCTGTCTGTATTGCTTCTAAGATTCTGTTTTAAATTATAGATGACACACTATTTGTTTCAACTTCAGATATATCGAATACTATTCAGATTTCTGAAAATTAACATTGTGTTCCTTCTTGGATAGAGATATATATATATATATTTNACTAGATCAATGTAATCCTGTTTTGTTTATGAAAGACATCCAGTAATTCAAGCAACTAATTGAAGGAAGTTGTATGGTTCAGGCTCATCACAGTGCTCTCTGGCTTTAAAATCTGCAAACCTTAAGAGCTCCAAGAGGCTGACAGAGATGAGAGAAAGGAGGGGAGAAAACTGGATGAAAAGGTGAGAGAAGAAAAAAAAAATCAACACACATTCTGAGATATCAGTAGAACTGGAGGAAGTTTATAAAATAAACCTGTAACTTTGGACCAAAGACCAACTGCAAAATAACTGCAATATTATGGTGGAGCATTATAGGGGCATATTCATTGCTTTTTTTCCTCTTTTCAAGTAGTCAGTGAGTTATACCTTGGAATATGAGGACTTGTGATTCATTTAAGTATCCTCCTACATTGAAGCTTTAAGATGAAAATTACTTTTTACTCTAAATTAAAGCAAGACTTGAATCTCAGCTGGATCATTTGAGTAAGTGCACATTCTTGTCATTTATGTAGTCATTTCAGTCAATGTTAGTGTGAATTATACAGAAAGCAATATTAAAATAGAAGTGAAAAGGAAATAGTTTTAAAAAAAGAACAGGAAAAAAGATCTAACAATGCATTTTGTCTGGAACAGTCTATTGCTATAAAAGGATAGAGGAAACTGGGGGATGGAGCAGCTAGTCTATCATTTTTCAGTCCCAGTTCCTCATTTGCAATCAGTAGCTACAAGATCAACCAAGAAAAAGTTAACAAATGAATACTGCATAATTGGACTGAATATCAAGGTTTGATATCATGGCTTCTGGCAGAGAAAAAAAAAATCATTGCTAGAACAAGAATATTAAATTCATTTGATGCACATCATATATTTATATAAAACATTATAATAGCTCACAAACAGTGTTTTTCCAAGAAATAATTATCAATATCTTGTATTTCTATTGTTATAAAGCTTAATTAACAGCAAAACACAATTTTTCAGAGATCAAATGTAAAATTAAACCATTAAAATGTTCTTGCAGAAAGTAACAAAATAAACTATTTTTAAGTACTCCTGGATAGTTTAATTTTGATTTTTCACTACAAATTGCACTCTCTGCCAGTAAGTGTACGTGTTCTACACTTCAAATGTTTCAACTTTCTTGTACCTGGTGATGTTCACAGATTTACAAAACTAAGTTCACACAGACCAAGAAATATGAAAGGTGTGGGCAAGTCATAGAATATGCTTTCAGCTAAGAACAGAAATGAGACAGTTCTGCAGACAGGCAGCAGGCAAGAATCTACCAGAGTGGGATCTATTCCATATACCCCCTAGTAAGAGCTCACAGACAATAGGAGCTACAGAAAAATCTTTTTCATAAAACATTGCATAGTACTGTGAAATAACAGAAAAAGATTGTTAGGTAAACTGAGAAATATAAGATAAATAAGACATATAAGATAAACTGAAATTATAATAATAAGGGTATGTAACGTAGACTACAGCATTATGACCGATTCTAAAAAACAGCTGCTTTTCATTTAGCAAATCCTTATACTAAAATGGTTCTTGCAGAAAAAGGAAATTAAGTCCAAATCAGCTGAGCTCACAGATAACTTTTATAATTACTTTAGAAGAGAGAGGTCATGAAGGCAATGCAATCCTAACCATACAAACTAGCGTTATACTTTTAAATTCC
>VZTO01026189.1:169509-184663 GCA_013400615.1 Syrrhaptes paradoxus | reverse complement strand
GGGGACATGGTAGTATGTGGCAAGAGTTTGACTAGTAAAACTGAAGTCAGGTCCTTCTCTTACATAACCTAAACAAAAGATAATACAGAAGTAATTCTGGTTAGATTAATTAAATTGTTTACACAAAAATAAATGCATTTCACAAAAGAAGAGGTTTAAAACCTGCCCCAGAATAAACTGCACCTCAAGTTTCCTCAGCTGGAATGTGAAATAAGAACAAACCCAAACTTTCATCAAGAAACAGGAAAAAACACAGGCTTAGAAATAAAAGTGACATCTAAGAACAAGATTCACTGATATATTCTGCCTCCCTCCTTGCAGTCTCTTAGGATATTGTATCCTAACACTGAGAGAAACTCCCCAACAATATCATTAACCCTAACCTCATGAAAAGCTATGTTTTCATGATTCAGCAGTTTTGATAAGCAATTACATCATCAGAAAAAGTATTCACCAGCTCCAGCTGCATTTAATCCATGGCAGCTGCAGTTAATCCATGTAGTCAATCCATGACAGGTTAGCTTCAGTTTTAGTCATGACTGAAATCATGCTTTGAGATCCATGCNAGGGTGACAGAGCACTGGAACAGGCTGCCCAGAGAGGTTGTGGAGTCTCCTTCTCTGGAGACATTCAAAATCCGCCTGGATGCGCTCCTGTGCGATCTGATCTAGGTGTTCCTGCTCCGGCAGGGGGATTGGACTAGATGATCTTTCGAGGTCCCTTCCAATCCCTAATATTCTGTGATTCTGTGATTCTGTGATCCCCCTGGAAGAAATGTCAGAGTAGATGAACTCCATTTGCCTGTGGGGTGTGTTTACCCCTTGTCTGACAAATCAATAGATCAAATGTGTTATAATTTCACAGACTTCCCTTGAGGAATGAGTCCAACACAACTTTTGCAAGTAGGATCTTTCCAGAAAACGAATAAGGTATCCCTGGTATTCCCTGGTTTTGTCTGATTGGTTTTGCCACATTAAAGATTTAATGTCTTTCTCTTCTAGAGTCTTAAGGATTGCAAACTGCAGGCTTGTTAATATTATCATATGTATTGCTCTCAAAATGCAAGTGTTGGAAAAGAGTAACTACTCTTGCATGTATTTGCATTTCATATAGCACTGGAGGATATTAATTTCCTGTGTGATTGAGAAACACCTTCAAAATTTTATGCATAGCAAAGGGATGATACTCTGTGCGCACAATATATAGGACACTAATATTGTTAATAACATGACATGAACCAGATTTACATGAAATGTATCAGATGCCTTAATTTTCTAATAATATCTTTCATGTACATTTTCTGAGAGGAGAGCCTTTCATGTAACTATCTGTCTAGACTCTTTCCTGTTTTACGAAAGCTTATGACATAAGTGTCCCCTGGGTGAGCATATATTTTTCTCTCTAGACTGATGGTTCTGAGCTAATTCATCCATCTCTGTTATATATTATCTTCAGTGCACAGCTGCCACAAGACTTGATCATCTGTTCTTCCTCTTTACAGCTGTACCTGTAATATCACTGTATTTAAGGAACTGTCATCCTTCCATTAAAAAAAAAAAAAAAAGGAATCAAGTTATCAAAGGATGGGATTTAACTAGTAAGAAATTTTTCAGCAAAGTTATAGTATCTCTCATTTCTCTATGTTTCACATAAATCCCGATTTTTTTCTTTGTTACCTTACTTTGATTACTTTGTGTTTGTGATTTTTGTTGAAGAGTTGAATAAAAATATGCATGTGATAGATTATTAATTCAAATTATTAGTTTTTCTTTGTATGGTAATACAAGCAATCAACATAAAATAGGCTGCATAGATTGTGAATACTTGTATGCAGAGCATCTTCTTCCTATGGATGTTTTTAGATAAATCTGGTATATAGTAGGTCCAAGGCATGCTACCACAATAACAGTAAGGAAGAAGTCAAGACGTTTTGATGGAATAGTGACTACGTAATGTCTTATAATATATGAAAGTTCGTTCTAGAGGTAGTTAGACTTCAAATGGAAACTAGCTTTTCAACTGCTTTTTGGGATAGCTTTTTACTTTTAGTGTTTGAGGTACTTTTCAGAAAAAGGATTCTTATTCTATTGCATCTCTATGATGGTGTGTATATTCTTCTTTTAAAAACAAGGTGAGTACTTAAACATATATAACTACTAAATGTCTCACCAAAGACACTATCATCTATATTCAGTGCCTTGTCTGTACTACAGGTATACAAAAAGAAATTAAAAAACCCATTTGCTCTACAAAATGAAGTCATTAAATGCATTCCTTTACTTATAGTGGGAAGGAATTCCACACTTTCATGGAAACTACTGCATTCATTTAGTACCCAGTATCCACAGAAGAGTGAAAAGGATCTAGGAGAGTGCAGTGCTTAGATTCAAGGGTACACTCTTTCAATAATGAATATAAAGGTGAGCTAAAGTGCTCTTTATTTTCTCACCAGGATATAATTCCCATGAATTCTGGATATGATCAGACCTTTTTTATTTGGTATTGACCTTCATTAAAATTCTCCAGGATATTGCAGAGATGGTCTGCAAGAGCCTGTCAAATATTACAATAGCATAGTTTTAATTTGAAACAAACTATTTAGTGTCACAGAAAACACTCTAGGAATTCCATAAAATTCATGCTGCATTACAAGTACTGTAACTGTAATGATACCTTGTAAATGTCCTGCAAGAATATGTGATTCGTAGAGGTCAAAACTGAAACACTCATTTTGTTGAAGGAATGGAACATTCAGGATTTGCACTGATGTGATTTTAAATATACATTCATTTTTGCAGAAATTTCAAAAGAGAATAAAAGGCCCAAGCAAAAATATAGCATGGGAAATTCAACAAATATATAAGATGCCATTAGAAATTAAAATCATATTATTCATCATTTTAATAGAAACCAGTAATAGTTACAGTGAGAGACTACAAACAACAGAAATACATGGAACAATGGAACTAACATTCAAATGCTTGTTTTAAAATAATGGTATTTCATTAATGGCCAACAAATTTCATTGTGCCATCCACTATTATTAAGATGTTGCCTGCATAGAAGGAATAACTTATATTACAGCAGTTTCTTTACAAACATGTCTATAGTTCTCTACCTTCTACAGATTAGGATAACTGAAATTTAGAGTCAGCGTGGGTGGGTTTGACCTGCTATCACAGCAAGGCAAATATTTGTTTCAATCAGATTCTGCATTGTAGTGAGACCAAATCATGTAATACATGCATCAGGGTCCGTTTTTTTCCTAAACATTATGTATTTATTTTTACACGTAGTCCAAGTCTAAATGAGAAAAGCATTGACCAGTGCAGTCTGAGAACTTAAGTTGATCTTTTACACTGCTGATATAAAGCAACATATTTGAAAATGAGGGTGGTGAAACACTGGAACAGGTTGCGCAGGGAGGTGGTAGATTCCCCATCCCCCATTCAAGGTCAGGCTGGACAAGGCTCTGAGCAACCTGACCTGGTTGAACATATCCCTGCTCATTGCAGGGAGGAGTTGGACTAGGTGACTTTTAAAAGTCCATTCCGACTCAAGCTGTCCTCTGATTCTATGAAATAAAAGCAATATCTATGTTCAACTAGCCAACACTAAGTCAGTGTGTCAGATTTCTTTATGTCTGTTGTCATGTTCTTAATAGCATTTTTATGTAGTTTTTGCATTCAATACTCTCTTGGTGAATTGGCTTACAATATTCTATTCATATTTTTCATTGTAGATCTCATTACATTGACAGGCGACATCACACAGTGTGTGCTTTCTGCAAAATACAGGTGCTCTATAACACTATATTCTTGTTCTATGGTTTATTGTTTATGTAAAGTCAGCTGTCAAAACAATATTTGCTGTTATTATTGATGTGTTATCTTCTTCGTGTTTTATTCAGGGAGATTTTTCCTGATTAATTTTAAAACCTCTTTACAAAATATATGTTGAAAATTTTGCACTATGTTGTTTACCTAAGAAATTTCTAACATCTGTGGTTTTTTTGTAAATTGCAAGTAATGACATAGTGTCTTGGATTTACAGTAGCAGCTAATGTTAATGCACTGGAAAAGATGTATTGTTAAAATATTACTCTGAAAGGAATACTCAAGCTTTAATACCTTAAAACAAGCTTCAGTTGAAGTTGTAGTAAGCTAGACAACTTTAATATGGGCAAAATTTGATTGATTAAACAGTGATTACAAGATAACATTAGAATAAGGAAAGAAAGAAGGTAACACCCAAGGCTAGGCAATTCACACAGACCCCGTATAATTTCATTAACTTCATTGCAATTATAAGATTTTGTCAAATTTAAGATGAACATTTAAAATTTTAGGAAATATTGGTTCAATAAAAGATCTTAAGTATATTTTACTTTAATAAGGGAAAAGAAGAAAGAACTGAATAGACATATTTCTCCTACTGCTCACAAATGAGTGGACAACTGTGGACAACTTCGTTATGCTTTTTTTTTCTTTTGGCTTCTTTTTTCTATCAAATTAATCTAATAATGAGCTCAGATATTGAAGAAATACTAAATGCCCAAAGAATCTGTACATTGAAAATGTGAAGTTTAGGATCCTAGTGTTGTCTCCTGACAGGGTGTGACGGGTATACTCTTCCTGTCTGAACTAACTGAACATTTGTCCAGGCAGATGGTCAGCAAATAGGCCTAATAAAAGTTAATCCTATTGTGTGAGGCTATGAGTGAGAATTCAGCACCGAACCCCCCCAAAAAACAGTTTGGCTGGAGACTGGTCTGATAAGTGTCCAAAACTGCATTAACACAGCAGAAAATCATACTAAAATTAACTATTTACACTGTATCTGCAGCCTTGATAGCCCATTGAGCTCTCCCTCTATAGCAGCTGGCTGCATGGTGGTGATCTCCCCTTGAGTAGGGATGCCTCTCACAGTTACCCCCTGAGGTTGAGAGATCCCTGACACCAGACATTGGTGGGTTAGTAAGTGATGTTATTTTGCATGCATGTAACATTTAAGATATGTATAGTAAGCTCACACAATAATCTTTGTATCCATACTAGATTGAAGTGTAGCAAATAGTAGAGTATTGGCTGTCAATCCATCTGTGCTTATTAAATATTTTACACACCTGAATTTATTGATTAGAACTCAATAAACTAACTGCTAGGTCAGGTCTGTCTGAGTGATCTCTGACTCTTCTCCTACGTGGTAAGGTCTAAAACAATGGTTCCTTTTTTACTTAGAGACACCAGTCGGTTCCCTGAAGTGCAGTTTGCAATAGTCTGCAAATTTCTAGGGGATTTTCAAAGACATTTTGCATTGTTGTGGCGGGTTGGCCCTTGGCTGGGGCCAAACCACACACACCCGCTCACACAGTCCCTGCCCCCACCCAATGATAGGGGAGAGAATTAAAGAGGTAAATGGCAAAGAGGACTTGTGGGTTGAGATAAAGACAATTTAATAACTAAACTACAATAATATTGGAAATAATACTATATACAAATATGCAATGTGATACACAGTGATTCTGCCCCTCCCCACCTGATGATCAAAGGCCCAGCCCACTCCCGGCCAATAACCCCGGAGGAGGGAGGGAATGGGTGATACACAATGATACTGCCCCCCCCCAAAAAGCTTAGACTGTTGCCAGCTAACAATCCCCAGAAACCCAACGATACTGCCCCCCCAAAAAGGCTCAGCTTGTTGCCAGCTAATGATCCCCAGAAACCGCACTCACGATTCCCCCAAAAGGGGGGGGGAAGGAGGGTAAGGGGGGGGGGGTGCGCCGCTCCCGGAGGCACTCACGGAACGGAGATAACAGCCCAAGCGTCCCAGGCCGAGAGCTGACCGAATCAGGGAAAAAAAAACCAGCTAATGATCTCCCTGGAGAGGGAGGATCCCGGAGGCACTCACGGAACGGAGATAACAAGCGTCCCGGGCCAAGAGCTAATGGCGTCCGTTGGGGGGGAAGAAAAACAAGGCCTTGGGAGAGCGAATGCAGGGAGCCCAAGGGAAGTGAAAAAGCCAGCTCTCCCGGAAGGGTTCTCACCTATATACTGGGTATGACGTGCATGGGATGGAATAATTGGTCAGTCTGCTTCTCAATCTTGACCTAAAAGCAAATCCCAAGCTAGAAGCCGGACTGTCTCTTTCCCCCCTCCCTCTGTCTATGGGGAGAAGAGAGACCGAATGTATTTGTCCTTGAGGGTATCCTAGCAATAACTATAAATGTTCTCTTCGTATCAGCTTTTCTCCTGAGCAGGAATTCAAAACATAGCTTCTTGCTAGCTATTTATGAAGAGAAGGGAGAAAAGGAAAAAAAAATTAGCTCCCCTCTGCTTAACCCACTATAATTGTACATGATGAGTCCCATATTTCTAGTTGAACAAATTGAGTCAATCCATCACGATATCCAGAATGGCAGTATATTAAATATTATACCTTAACCTCATACTCTGAAAAATCAGCTTTTTTCTGCTATTCCCACTTTCCGTGATGTTGCACTGTCTGTGTAGCATCAAGACAGTATTTGTAAGCTACAAAAGAATAAATTAACATGTATGTATATATACAAACAAAAATCTTTCTAGTACTAATATTTCTTAATCCATATTTTTCCTTATTTGTCTGCTTGCTCATGCCCTCAATTTTATCACACCAGGAGCTATGATGCAAAGCTTTTCTTCTTAACTTTTTCTTAATAATTTCAACAGCATTTCCTGTCATGCTTGAAGTGCATAGCTTTGATAGCTTGATGGCTTAGTGGCAGAATTTTCTGTTTGTTCTTGATTGCAAGCTTTATGGTTCTGAGTGGGTTTGCAAGCTTGGGGAAGTAAATTATACAGGTTTTCTTGACAGCATTCAAACTATTTTGAAAAGCTCATTGCGAGAGTAGTTATAAGAAATTTACAGAAATCTTCTGGGTATAACTTTTAATATATGGGACCATATTTTCTCAGGTGAAGGCAAGGTAGTAAAAAGAATCACAAAAGTTAGAATATTAAACAGCAACTCCTTGGAATTGCCATTGTGAATAGGTTAACATTTCTTGTGCTTCAGAGCTGAATAAGATAAATAAGGTCATAGAAGACTTGAAAAAGATAAGTTTTAAATAAATCATTTAATTTCTGTTTCACAGCAATGAGATGACTGTGTCAACAAGATGATTTGTTTTCTTAACTGTTGTTGATGATGTAAAATATTTCAAAATCTGTGGTTTAACATACGATACTTGGAAGACATTGATTCTCCTCTAAACATTAGAAATAATCTTCTTCATGAAAACAGTTTATGATAGTAAAATTTTAGGGTCTTGCAAGCCTCTGTGTACTACAGGTACATTCTAAAGGTTCTTCTGGAAAATGTTTCATGATCCTGCTTACAAAGCCTGAACCAGTGATGTTCTGTATCCTGAAGGAATGACAATATTTTGTGATCAATGGAAATTGGGGTGTCTGTGGGTATTTTTCTTGCTTATGAGCTCTAATCCCAGTGACTACTACAATCCCAGCAAGGATTTGACTGCAGATAGAAATGCTATATGCTGAATGATATTTGGAGCTATGTGTGTGCTGGCCAAACTCAATTGTTGATTGCCTCTCCAAATGCTGCCAAGCAGAATTCCTGAAAATTGAATTCATCCTTTCATTTGCTTTTACTCAGCACTGATTTTCAAAAAGATTATAGAAACCAAAACATCTCTGATACTTCTAGCTTTTTATCAAATTTCCTTGAAATTGGCAAGTGGCTTAAAGGTCTTGCAGGTGTGCACTCAGACAGCTCATGGACACAGAAGATCCTTTTCCCTTGAAGGGGTGAAAGAGGAACTAAAAAAAAAACCCTACAAACCTAAGCTAAATTATATTAAATATATATATATATTTAAAAATCTGAAATATTCCTATAGCAAAAATTTAATGTAAACATCAAAGATGTGATGACAGACAGTGAAGATACATTCTGATACTTTCTTTAACCAAAAAAAGCCACATACTACTGTAGGTAAATTTCCTTTTAAAATATATATCCCAGGACATGCTTTAATTGAGAAAAAATACAGTTTTCATGTCATGTCTAAAGTTAGATAATATAATTCATTACACTTCTACCTTAATAAATACTTTTATTTGAAGAAAAGATTAGCCTCAATAGCTTGTAGTGAAGTTATTTATTAGCATTATCATTTGCATCCTCATGGTGTTTTGAAGATCTTTAAAAAGATTAGGTCAGTGTAGGAGACACTGAAAACTAAGCAGATGAGTGTGTTGGGCCAAGGACAAGAGACTGACAACTCTGCAACAGAATAATATTAATCCCATGTCGTAGGCACACTGTCAGCATTTCACAATGATTGTCAAGAAACACAGGGATCGTGGATAGCATGGGTTAGAACACAAATGCTTAGTTTTGTAGAAAAGTTTAAAAGAACAGATTTAATTGATCTTGCAAAACGTAGTGTGAGGCTCTTCCAAAGCATGGGAATCAACATAAAAATGTTTCTCAAGAAATAATGATGTTTCTTTGCCTCACCAGTGGCAATAATGAAAAGGAACACATGTAATTTAGAACAGAGTTATAATAAATTATTCCTGTCTGATATCAGAGTTCCAGTATTAGAGATGATAAAAAATAGATTTTGTGGACATAAAAACACTTATTAGCTTCTGAAATCATGATATCTTTAACTTTTCAACATAGAAGATGCCAGTTGATTTTGCTCTTACATGCAATTTTTATGTTCAAAGAACATTCAAGTCTTCTTCAACCACTCTCTGCCTCATGTAGTCCTTAATGAGATATAAAAGCAGGATTTATAATTAGTGTTATTAAAATTATGTTATTTAAGAAAACAACATAATCATTTAACTTGGTTTTAAGGGTTATTGGTTTACCACCAAAATAATAGATTAAATCCTGCTTCTGGTCACATGCCTAAAGATCAACTTCAGGATAATAAATGAGGATAGGATTTTTGCTTTTGGTGATAAGGAATTGGAATAAACAGCATCAAATTCTTTAAGCTTTTTTTTTTGGATTGGTTATGTGTTCCAACCATATCTGCAAGTATTTCTTGCTGCAGAGGTGTTTCTTTCCCCTTGGAAACCACAAATCATTTACTTTCACTTCTTTGATATTCTGTTCATTATATCTTGTGCTTCAAAATTTCTATGTTCAATATTACCAAATAAACTCCCAGGAAATGAACAAAGATTCAAAAAAAAAAAGAGAAACAAAAAGGTTGTATGATTCAAGAGTCATACAATGCAACCAATCCATAAGTAAAGTTGATTTTTCTGCCTGAGGAAAAGAAAACAAGGAATTTATCCTTCAGTTTCTCCTCCATCCTCCCTCAAATGGCGAGAGTAAAAACAGTGTGAGAGAGAAAGATTGAGAAAAATTAAGTAAATGAGAAGTCAGTTGCTTTAAATCAGGCTTGGAACATATGGACTGCATATTGATTGCAGAGGTATGATGAATGAAGTGGACCCTACTTCATTCACAATAAAAATATTTCAAAAATGTGGAAAAAAAAAACCATTATCTGTAACCATCACTTGCTTACATCAAGGTATGAATGTATGCAGCAGATTCACATAGAGAGATCTGCTTAACAATGGAAACTGTTTACATATTATATAGTTTTGGTATTAGAGGCCCATTTTTTCTTGCACACAGCCAAAACTTTTATACAGAATCAAATATCAATATGTTGCAAACTGAGGCAAAAAGACGTTCAGTTAAAAGTGAACCAAGCAAGATCTGGGCCATAATTTGCATTCCTCTCCTTTTTCTTCATAAGAACAGTTCTTGCTGTATTTCTTCCCTTAGAATAAGGTTAAAGACTATGATTTTTTTCAGTTTTTCCAATTTGCAGACTCCCACAAGCACAATTTTCAAGTACAATTTCAGACGCTAATACTGTCAATTTAAGCCTACTCACAAGAAGTTTGCTTTTCTTAGTCACCTTTACAGTACCTTTTAGAAGCAGTTCATTTACTGTACTTAAAAGCCCCTGAGTTACAGGGCTCTACCTAGGTTTTTTTCTAAAACAAACAAACAAATGGACAGTTAGTGACTATTTAAGTCACAGCTCACCTGAAAAAGAAAGATTTATAAAGACAATAAACCAACAAAGGTTTATTTATTACCACATTACTTTCCAACATGAAAAACTCAACATGTCTGTGGATGTCCTGCAGTATTCCTGTATGTTTAGCTGTGATAGTCTCCAAGGTCAAGCCATAAATGATTACCATCAGAAGATACCATGACAGAATATCAAGTTTCAGATCTTAAATACCTCAGTTGTTTAGCTTTATAAGAAATGAAGCTGACAGTGTCCCAGATACAGTTCACCCCTTTGTAGTCCCCACACCTCCTGCTTAGTTAATTAGGAACATTTGTTCACAGGTAATGATGGAAGACAGACACCTAGTACATGTTATAAAAAAAAAGATATGCAGCTGTTCATTAATCTTAGCACATCTTTTCAGCTAGGGAAAAAGAAAAATGTTTCAAAACATAGTGAAAAACATACTGTCAAACCTACTAAATGAGATTGTCTTTCTTTTATAACAGAGATGTAATGAAGGTTAATTCAGCACTGCAGTTCTAAACTCTTCTTTCCAAGGGAGTTGTCATTTAACAATTTAAAACAGAAGTCAAAGATGGGTTAAACATTCTACCTTTCAGTCCAACAAGCACTTTTTACCCTTTTTTTTAAATGCTGTTCAGCTCTTTGATTTGAATTTCAAGTTCAGATCCTAAAAAAGTAACAGTTTTCATTTCTCATGTAGACTTGTGTTTAACACTTTGGCTTTCCAAAATATTTTTCCTTTGAAAGTACTTATGGGAAACTCTCTTGCTACTCAAAAGAAATAAATACAGATATTAGCTAGTGAATTCTCTCTGGTTTTATTTCCTTTTATTTTAATTGTTTTTGGTAGGGAGGCAAGTTTAGCATGACCAAGCTATCGATCATTTCTCCATGCGGCAATGTAATGTTCTAATGTCAACTCAATTATATGTGTGCCTCATTAAAAATAAGGATTAAATGGAGTATATGATCGTTCTCATTTCCACAGAATTCCCGTTTGAATATAGGATTTCCTGGTTATTTACAATCTACAGGCAAGAAAGCATGTGGAAATAAGAAACCAAGCTTATTGGTCATTCCCACCTGGTCATCCCAGAGCTCATTATTGCTTCCCAAACCAGATATACTGTAAGGAATACTTTTCTAGTTCAGCCCTGTGATTATAAATACTTTCCTTAACTTTCTATTCCCATTGTTAAATAGTGAGAAGAGAAGGTCTGCTTGCTCAGGTTCCCAATTTAAAGAGAAGAAAAAAGAGGAGTGGTATAAATAAAGTTAGACTTCAGGCAAGCATTTACTGCTGAATACCAGAAGGATGGAGAAAGGAGGAAACTTATGATCAGTCATTCAGTATTTGAATCTAGTCATTCCCAGACTACCTGACAATACATGTAGTTCTAGTAATATCTGCTGGGCTGTACCGCATCCTAGGTAGCACACAGTCCATATCACATGTACATGGAGGGGGAATATTGTACAGGACTTAGTGACTGCCTGGAGAATTGAATAGAGGAGCATATGCAATGCCCACCACATTTGTTTGTCAGAGCAGAGGTAATATGAGCACACGGACATAGTCCAGAGCTACAAAATGGGCAGAAAGGAAAGCCAGCTGTGCAGGAGTATTAAGGAAATAATTTGATCTACGGCACATCCCCATAGCCCAAAGGCATGAGCCAGAACATGAGATTAATTTATGTTAATGTAATTTTTTATAGTGTCTTCTTTCAGGTACTATAAACCCAGGAAGAACAGAACTGCAAGTAGTATACTGTGATGAGGAGCATGATGAATGAGAAAGATGATGACAACAGAGGGACAAAAAAATCTGCAGGCAATATGTAACAAGACAGGAGTTTTTGGGGCAATCATAAAATAGTTTGGTTTTTTACGATAAAGGTTAGCATATGCAGGTGTGTTAAACAGTAGTAATCTATCTGTACAAATTAATCACAAGGATGGGTTATTTTCAAATGCCCCTTTCTATGTTAGTTGATTAAATGGCTCAATAAAATCAAAATCAAACCAAGTGAAGGAATTCAAACCAAGTGAAAATATTGTATTTTAAATAAAATATTGACAGCAGGAGTTTGTTAAACTGAAGGTCAAAATTGGGTTTTTATGAATCATACTAGTTCAGGTTAATGAGAAAAATAACCTTTGAACTTCAAGTTTCCAGATATTAGTATTTGCTGTGTAATGGTCAAAACAGATCCATAACTGTAACTCACACTAAGAGCTAGCAGGCCTCCATAATCAAGCATATCATATTATTGTATAACTACATCATCATAGCTAGGGTGTGTCATATATATGGATGGAGCTTTTCCTAAGTCTTTACATCACAATAGTCTCCAAAGGAATCTATGAGAAATTAAATTAATTTTCTTGAGATAATGTGTTTATTTTCCTTTACTTTGTCTAGTCTTCTGATAAAACCTTTTTTCCTTAAAAAATCAGGGAAAAATCAATAAGCAAAGTAAAAGTTAGTGTTATATTGATTTGATATTGATTTATTCAAATTAATTGAAAGTAGTTGTCTATACCATTCTTCACCTTTACATGAAAATGCACAATAACACACACAAAATCATGTATGCCATAAGGTTTAATCAAAATTGCCCAAAGTCCATTCTGTCTTCTCTCACAGAACTTGCAGAGAATTTAGTGTTCCCTGAAAATTTGGTCTCTGGAAAGCCTTTTGGATTGTGAAACAAGAGAGTGACAGAGTTCAGGCCTCTTCTCAAAGGAAGACTAAGCAGCTACCTCACGCGTGAAGAAAGAAACCTCCCTACATTCTTTCTACTGATTTCAGCTGCATATGCATCAGTGCTTTTCTTACAAATATGTATGTAGTGTACTTAAAGGTTAATCCATGGTGGAATCACAAACAGGACAGAAATCTCTATGAACAGAGCTCAGAGGATGTGGAGGGGAAACCAACTACCCATCTTGTTGTAACCTGGAAAATATACGACAACATAATTGTGTCTTTTTGTGGGCTCTCACAAAAACATAACCTACTTCTTTAAACCATACTTCAGATAAATTTAGATCGGGAGATAGGAGAATACCTGGATGGATCTGACCTTCTTGTCCTGATAGCTGTGACTATATAAGAAAAGTATGCTGGCATCCCAGCTATGGAGATTTTCAAAAAACAGTTTTTGAGATATTTCTGTGAATTTTTCTCAAATGAAGGATTATTTTAACTTTTCTTCCTATCTCAGCTGTATGTGACAAAAAAGATTTCCAGGAACAGTCAATATTCAGTTTTTCTTAGATGAGAAACTGAACATGGGCCGACAGCGTGCGATCGTGGCTCGGAAGGCCAACTGGATCCTGGGCTACATCAGGAGGACCGTGGTCAGCACGCCAAGGGAGGTGATTCTGCCCCTCTACTCTGCTCTCGTGAGGCCCCACATGGAGTACTGTGTCCAGCTCTGAGCTCCCCAACACAAGTAGGATGTTGAGCTGTTGGAGGGCCATGAAGATGATTAGAGGGCTGGAGCACCTTCCCTGTGAGTACAGGCTAAAAGAGTTGGGGTTGTTCAGCCTGGAGAAGAAAGGGCTCTAGGGAGACCTAATAGCAGCCTTCCAGTACCTGAAGGGGACTACAGGAGAGATGGGGAGGGACTCTCTATCAGGGAGTGTAGTGAGAGGACAAGGGGTAACGGGTATAAGCTAAAAGAGGGTAGATTTAGATTAGCTATTAGGAAGAACTTTTTCACTGTGAGGGTGGTAAGGCACTGGAACAGGCTGCCCAGGGGACTTATGGATGCCCCATCCCTGGAGGTGTTCAAGGCCAGGCTGGATGAGGCTTTGAGCAATGTGGTCTAGTGGGAGGTGTCCCTGCCCATGGTAGGGGGGTTGTAACTAGATGATCTCTAAGGTCCATTCCATCCCTAACCATTCTGTGATTCTATGATTATATAACAATAGCCTTAGAGGAGATTGTCATAAAATTAAAGAGTCATTCAAGGTTGATAGAACAAATAGCTTTTTCCCCAATCTTTTCTCATGACTGTCAACAAAGATTATGTATTTCTTAACAATTTTTTACTTTTCTCTCCATTTGAAAAGCGTGCTTGTTTGGTTTTTTTGTTTTTTTAGAGACCAATGCTGGCAGGCTAAAGTTTATGAGAAAAAACTTTGCAAGAATAAATCAGACAACACTTGCAATGAATGCATAAATTTTGATAAGGAAATAAGTATTTAAATTTCATGCCCACGTGAGGTTCCAAACCAGAGTAAAACATTGGTATCTGAAAAATTACTTTTGAGCTATAAGCAATGCAGTCTGTTCAATTTCACTTTCTAAAGGAATACATATGAATAGCAGTTTGTAATTTTTCAAATTTATTTTTCTTTAGCTGTGCAATATTATTTTTTTTTAAAAGATGCAATAAAATGCACAGAAAGACATGTAAGGTAAAATAGACTCACGGGCAATCTTATGTATTCAGGCTTACCTTAAGCAACAGTTTCCAACCCACTTTACAGAAATTCTGTAAGCAACCACAGTTCATGAGAGGATTGATTTATGAAAAATATGTAAGGTTCACTGTTCAGTTAAATTGTACATCTAATATGAGAAATATTGAAGAAGAACTTCAGTTTATAAGATTAACATAAAAAAATCACATCTCTGCCTGTTGCAAATATAGGCGTGGAAGGAGAAATGAAGCATCACCTGTGGCTGATGTTTCAAATTACTAAAAATATCTTAATTTCTTGATTGTGTTTCGGAAAAAAGACAAATAGATTGTCAATCTAAATGTTAGATGCCATAACTTTGTGTTGCCATCATGGTCTGGACATTTTAACTGGAAGACTGTTTATGTATGCTCTATAACATATATAATATGTTTATATTATATTTCCAAGCTCAAGATCGGTGCATCCCAACGGGTAGGAAGTCAAGGAAGGGTGCCAGGAGGCCTGCATGGTTAAACAGGGATCTGCTGGGCAAACTCAAGTGTAAAAGGAGGGTCTATAGATCATTGAAGGAGGGGCTGGCCACTTGGGAGGAATATAAGAATGTTGTCAGAGAGTGTAGGG
>VZTO01026189.1:142888-155154 GCA_013400615.1 Syrrhaptes paradoxus | reverse complement strand
AAAAAAAAACATACCATCCTATGGAAGAAAAAAAGAAAAAAGTGAAAGAATCAAGAAAGCTTCCTATGATTCTTTTTTTTTTTTCTCTTTGAAAATGCAAATTAAATTAACAAATAGAATTTTAAGGAAATTGGCATGTTAGTGAGACCCACTATAAATCAGAGAAAGAGATTTTGCAGTCTGATAATCTGGTGTCTAGGGTGAACATTTGGTGAATAAGTTTGTCACTGTTGCAACAGTAAAAAAAAACCTCATAGCACAGAGTAAAAGAACATAAGATATTTTAAGAACATAGTTGCTAATTTTGCAGTAATGTTCAGTGATATTTTAAAATTACTATGGATTTCAGAACAGATGATAATTTTGAGTCGTTTACAATACGTAGAAAAAATCATACATTAGAGTTTCACAGGTCTGATGACACTGATATACATGAATTGAATATTCTTCACAGTATAGAATTTTTGTGAATGTATCATGTTTCTAGATCTTTTTGCTCCTTTTCATACATAACTGGAAGATACCAACCGAACTATTACATTCTTTACAATTTTGCTATAGAAATACATGAAGAACACCTGATCTTGTGCCTAGATGTTGTGGTTTCACGCTGGTCAGCTTAAGCCCCACAGCCACTCCATCACTCTCCCCCACCCAACCTCCCCAGTGGGAAGGGGAAGAGAATTGCATGAAGAATCAAAAGTGAGAAAGCTCTGAAAGACAGTTTAATAGGTAAAGCAAAACCCCTGCTTGCAAGCAAAGCAAAACAAGGAATTCATTCACTACTTCCCATTGGCAGGCAGGTGTTCAGCCATCTCCAGAAAAGCCAGTCTCCATGACTCTTAATCGTTACTTGGGAAGACAAATGCCATAATTCTGAATGTCCTTCTCTTCTTTCTTCTTCCTCCATCTTTTCATTGCTGAGCGTGACATCANAACAGTTTTGTTTTAATATATAGTGGACATCAGTTTAGAAATGTTAGATGGGGCTTCTTCAAGCAGAGAATATAGGACTTGCTCATTCTCACCCAAGAAGTCAGCAACAGAACCAAAAACAGACCTCAAAAGTGGTTTCCAGTGTAGATTTTCTGCAACAATGCTAAGAACAGGCACTTTGCATCTGACTTTCTAAGCAGTATTTACTGAGGTCAAGTTGATATTTTAAGCAAGTTATAGCAGAAGTCACTAGGGAAAGTGACATGTTGTGTGTTCTACATAATGTTATAATGCAAAGACAGCTGAAACCATTGTACAGAGTGATGGGACTCACACTTACCACAAGAAAATGCTCTAGGTACACAAGAAGGTTACCCCAGAGTCAACTATGAGTATGGTTCTCAGAAATTTAACGTAAATAGAAGATCATTCTAATACAAACCTGCCTGTCACGTAACAAATCCATGTGTAAAGAGATAACCTCTGTAACGAGACGATATTTTTAATGATCATTTTGATAAAAATAAAGTGTTATTGGTATATCAGGAGCATATTACTATGCACTTATTTTATCAGACAATACAATGAAATCATATTAAAGTACAATGAGCTTCCATATCATAATCCTTGATGTAAATTGGATGTGAAATCATTTCTAGATTCCTATTCCATATTATCATTTTCAACATGAAACATGCTTGTGCTCCATCAATTTACTTTTAAAATTAAGACTGGGTAGCTGCATGGATAAATACATAATTGTGATGATTTATTTATTGAAAGTCCCAGGGCAAGCTCTAAGTGCCCTGCTTAAGCATTTCTATGATCTCTCCCCTATTACCTATTCACCAGAAGTATTTCAGCATAGATCTACTAAATATTTATTTTATGAGAGGATGGTTTATATTGTAATCTTAATCTCCAATATGAAAATAATTCATGCTGAAACTCTATGCCCTCTATTCTAAAAGGGGTGAGAGGCAGCTATTGCTCTTGTAAAACTTTTGTAATTAATTTAGGCTCTATGTTGTTATAATTTGTCTCCTTTGGCTTTTTTCCTACCATTTTATTGTGGTTCTATCTTTTATTCATTTTTTCCATTACTTAGAATAAGAGCGAAATCCTGCCAGCTTGCCCACATGAACAAGTCAATGCTTGCTATTTGGGGAAGTTGGGGGTTGCAGATCTTAGTCTCAGAAAGCTTGCTCTGCATGGCAGAAGAAATGTTTCAACTGTTTCCTGAGCTCCCCTAAGAGATGGACTGAGCAAGCACCTAAAAGGATAGAGAGGCTTGATGAAGCTCCTTTTTTTCCTGAATGCAGAGGAAAAGTGTTGAACTACTAGAATGGGTTTGGAATGACAGCACAGGGACTGTTAGCATAGCTAAACTAACACAGAGGTGGGAGAATGGCTATGTCAATAAAAGCATTTTTATGGACCAAGGTTCTCCAAGTCACAGTTTGATCCTGGGTAGACTGATAGGGAAATAGTTATGTTCTTCCTATGCCTCTAGGAATTTTGGGAGGTATCAGATGCCTACCAAACATTGTCTATTTCCTGTTCATCAATAAAAGGGAAGGAGGATAACTTTTCCTCCATGTCTTGCAGCCACCTCAACATGATAACTGTTCCCATGATCAACATGTCTCACAAATAGCTGCTTGATGCCTACTGACAAACATGCAGCACAATGTTCTTGCTGCCTCACCAGTATGGAAAAATCGTCCCTCTAATTTTACTGTATCATCATGAATGGCAAATTTCAGCAGGTCTCCCAGAGCTCAACTTCAATCCTAGCGTCATTTCTTTTCTTTTTTCTTCTGTGCACAAAGAATGCGTAAGAGTTCATTCACCCAGAAAGACGAGTATATCTAATGACTGTCATTACAGAAGAGAGAGCATACCAGATCTGGGTGCTATGCACCTGAAACTGCATCAGATGCTGAGGTTTTTAATTTGAATATATAGCCTTGTTACAATACAGGTGATTGAAGGGTCTTTATATAATGAAATGTGAGAAATTAAGTTTGAATATTCACTGTTTCTTGTGTCCTGTCTGAACATCTATGCAACTTTGTCTAGAAGTAGCAGTTTTTTGTCCCGATATCAAATGGTGAATACCGAACCGAAATATGATTATTAAAGTTAGCTTATTACATCTAATTTTAGATGCCTGTATATATTGTAGATATCTGAATTATAATCAGAATATCCAAGCTCTTTCCTTGTCAAGGAGACATGTACACTCCAAGGGCATAAAGCCATTGACCAGTTTCAGCTGTTATCAACAGGATTAAATTAATTGCACCATACATATGCCTCCTTCCACCACTGAATATAAACAACATCAAGAAGAGCAGTTCAGGAGTGGATACTTGTTATATGGACAAATCTCACACATTGTCTCTTTTGATTATAAAAACTCTTTTTGGCATTCCATTGCCCCATGGAGCTAACATGTAGCTAGTCTAACAGGACTTCTGGGACATAAGTATTTGCATTTCCTAGTGGCAGCATTATAGTGAAGGTGATGACACTTAAGGGAAATTTATAGGGAACTGTAATTTCTTCAGTTAGACTCACTGACGGTTTTTTAAAGGACAGAGCTTTGGGAATATTGTTCTCTTGGTCACATGTGTGTTTCCTTTTAGCTGAATTCAGAGACAATTTCATACTGCAAAGAAGACAGACATCTCATTCACCACTTAAACCAAAATACTAACATTTGAGACAATTTTCAAATCCAGCATCCAAAAAGATATGGCAATTTAAGCACTATCTTTGGTACATGATGAACATGCCTACAGGTTTTTCATCAATCTCAGCAAGAGATATTGCTTTCTTCAAACTTTGCTTCTCTTATATTTTGTCTTATCATAAAAAGGAATGAAAAAAAAAGAGAAAACAAAGTCTGAGTCCAATATATTAAAGCCAATTAAATAACTTTGAATGGATAATTATTTTTTTAACAGTTTTCTACCTTTTTGTCTGCTAAAATCTTCTTTTTGAATCCTTCCATAAGGCATAGATCTTTCATGGAGACCAGCTAGAGAAAGTTTCCTCATCTTCTCTCTTTCTTTGCCTCATTTATCACATTTGTGTGATGGGCTCCTTGAGACAAGGAATAAAGGGCAAAAATGTGTTCTTAAATACTCTAATGTAAGTCTGAAAAAGCTTTTTGAAAATCTGTGGAAATTCTCCAGATGGTCACAAGTGCAACTGGTTTAAATATGCTCTTTTGCCTTTGAAGGGTATATAAAAGCTTGTGTACATGTAAGTTTGTCATAATAATAAATAAATCTTCTTATTGAATTATAGCCTGGCACAACAAAATTCAGTATTGTTCTTCTGAAGTCTCCTGATTTTCCTAGCACTTCAGGTCCCTGAATTCTGGGTTCACATTGTAAAGAAATCTGGGAGAGTATAGAGTGTATTTGTTTTGGATAAAACTAACCTGGAAAATTTTATGAGTCTACATTATACTGTCCAACATAATAGGAACCACTAACAGGCAACCTGATAAGGAGGTAGTAAAGCACAGGATCACATCTGCCAGATTAGCCAGAGTACACAATAGGGAGCTTACACTGTTTTTTTGCTGGGTGTGGGAAAGCAGACAACCAATAACCCGGTATAGAGTGGCTGGGTCAAACAGTACCTGATCCAGATTAAAGCTTTCTTGTATAAAGTTAATTGAAAAAAATATTTGAACTGACTTGAACAAATAAAATGAGTCTATAGTGGAACAGTACTTTGTACCTTGTGCCTGTAATGGTTTTCATCCAATGCAGAGAGTCCTGTAGCCAGATTTGTTGTACCATCAAACCAACATGAGAGCCCTTCATTTACCTGTAGAAGCTCTCAATGAAGTCACTCATTCTTAATAAAGTGTAGTGTTTTACTAGACTACTAGAATCAAGAACAAATAATTTCAGAGTCACTGCACTACAAGTAAAATGAAACTTCACACTCCCCAGGATGGGTACCCAGCAAGGTAATGTGGAGTTCTATATCTGACCAGTCACTTCACCTTCCTTTTTTGCACCTGTTTTGCTCTTCAGTGATGCCAGCCATACCACAGTGGTCTAACCTTGCAGAAAACTGTGAAAAGTGAATACTTTTCGGCCACTTTAACTCTGCATTAGTTCATTATGCAACAAACCAATATCCTTCTTACCACATAAACCTTTAGCATAACAATGCCAGTTTTCTCAATAGGTTAACATTGAACTGCTGATAAGTGGGTTATCCTCGTAAGTGGTACAACAAGTGATAACTCTGCTAATCTTTTACTTTAAATTCTCTGGGGGCCTCATTCAATGAAGAATTATTCGCTCATATGTATTGTTACTCAGTACATAACTGGCAAAAGAAAGATCAATGAGCCTCTATCAGAAAAGGTGGTTGTAATGATCTTCCTTCTGTTTTTTCCATCACCTTTTCTCAATATATTCAGACTTCACTCACACACCTGTGCTGTCCATGAGCTGTCAGACTAAACCTATTCTGATGGTTAGAGCAGATTAACCGTGTCATACCTTCTGCATACATTCATGACAGACTGCAGAGATAACTGTTTGCTATACTGTTTTGAATCACAAAGAACAAAATTTATATCTAGTTGTCGATGTTAGCAAGATACTGCTCAGAAATTTAAAAAAGACATGACACCGTATCAAAGGTGTACAGATGAAGATATATATAACAGGATAAAAGTATTTGGTAATCATAGGTTATTGTATCTTAGACATAAGAAATGTTAGAGAGCCAATTAATATAAATTGTTGCCCTGAAGTGTGATCAGGAAGGTCAGAATGAAAAATGGCTGATGCTAGAGGAACACAACATACATTTGGAACTGGGTAGTTTTTCTATGATAAGATTCTCCAGATGCCAAAGTTGTTTCCATTTCAAGGATCTAACATAAAATAAAGAAAACCCCACAGAAAGCCCAAACCGACCTGAAACAATCACTGATGTTTTTAATTTAGAAAATCCCATATAAATTAGAAACAGAGACCACATAGTAGTTTGTCAATTTGAAAGAAAATAAAACAGATAAAATTGTCATAAAAATATTATGAATAGAAGAAATTTTCAAAAAGTCAATAGGCTTCAAAGACACATTTTATTTTCTAAACTACACAATTTTTCAATTAATAGAAGTATTTGAAAAATATCTACTACTTCAATACTTTAAACAAGTATAGAAATGTTACCTCCATTCTGAAGATGAAGAGAATGAGTTAAAAAAAATGACTGTTAACTGCTTTTTTATTAGCATATTACCCCCACATTAGCCCTATGCTTTCTCTGAGGTTTCTCTCTGACAGTGTTCTGACTATCCCATTCCTCAGTAGGCATGTGGGAATGAGGTTTTCATTGTGACTAACCTTCTGTGTGGTATCTAGGCCATCCTGTACAGTGGGAGTTGTCATTGAAGTTCCTAGAGGTTGGAAAAGGCCAGAACCCAAGTTTCTCCCTTCCTGAAGGAGAGCGAGCTCTCACCTGTAATTCAATGTGAAAATAAGGAGCATGGGCTCATTGTTTTGAGTCAAACTCTTTGTGATCAGTGAGTGTTAGTTTTAGAAGAGGTTTAGATAAATCTTTTGAGTACATAACAATGAAGAATTTTGTCTCTAAATTCCAGAAATACTCAGCACCAAAAAAAAAAAAAAAAAAAAAGCAGGAATTCTTCTTAGTATGCTCATTGAACAACTTAAAATCTAGGTATTTACAATACCTGAGGTGCCTAAGTGGGTTAGAGAGAGTTTCCGGGTTTCTCTGCTAGAAATGTACACTGGCATTCTGGTTTATGAGTGCAACAGTTGAATCTCACCTTAAGTAACTCACCTGGTACCATAGCAAAAGCCACTAGCAGAGCTAAGAAAAAAATCCATCTCTTTTTCCATTTCTTCATCAGAACATTCTTTCTTTCTAAGGACTACATGTGTTACCTAAGTAAAAAGATAGCTGGTGAAAATTCAGAAATATAAGAAATGGCTGGCAGAATACTTCAAGGAAATCTTTATAAAGAATGAACTAATTAATTTTCTTAAATGCACGATTAAAAGAAATTAAAAAACAGTGATAAATGCAGCCTAAAATTGGTAACTTGTGATATTCTCATGAGACTTTTCACCACACTTTCTTTTTTTGTTTGTTTTTGGGTTTTGGGGGTTTTTTGGTTTTTTGGGGTTTTTTTGCTGATCTCAAGGAGAATATTCACCAGCAGCCTGATCCAACAAATGACTTGGATGCATTTCAGGAATTCACAGAGATTTGCAAATGCCTTTGGCTGCCAGTAAGGAGGCCAATAGAAGTACATATAGGAAGAAAAGATGGTTTGGTGTCTGAATCACATTGTACTGTGTTGGTAAATGGCTTCATAGCATATCTCAGCTTTTGTTTTGGTTTTTTTTCTTAAAGAGAATATAGAAAAATATAAAGAAGTCAGAAAAGTCAAGACAAGTGTCAAGCAGATGGGTAGATTTACACATAAAGCTCAGAAATGCTTAGGGAACAAATATGAAAACACCATCCAAAAAGATGCCTTCTATCACATCAGGTTTTGACTTAGTGTTATGGACTTGTCTACTTAGTTTAATTTATTATGATTAAACATTTTCATGACTTTTTCATTATTAATTTTCTCACTCATTATATTTTTAGCAATGCTGTTCTCTAAAACAAATTTTGTGTCCAGGAAACACTACCATCACAAGAGATTGTTCCTTGGTTTACAAGTATTCTCCTAGTTCAGCTTTATATCCAAAGGAAAGCAAGACTTAAGAGCATCTGGTACAGATATTAGGATTGGTACCTGATTGTAATAGTTTTAGCAGCATAATTAAGTCTTTGCAGTTATTAAACAATTCCACTTGTCATCAATTTTAAATACTTTGCCTTAAACCTTAGTAGTTTATTGCTAATTGTGTGATTTGATGTAAACTTAACTAGTTATGAAGGCTGAATTAAAGAATCATTGTATCTTATAAAACTATACATCAGATAGAGTAGATTTCTTTAACAGATTTTTGTTCCTCTGGGAAAAAAACAGAAAAAAACACCTCAAGAATAATTATATCTCACTGAATTTAATCTTAACTCTGTTTTATCTAAGTAATCAGAGCATGAAATGTAATGGTTAATACTAAATTAACCATTAGGAAAAAGATCCAGACAGTAGTTGTGTTTTGGAATTTTCCATATAGGACTTAGTTATGGTTCACATAATTGACTCTTCACAGGAGACAATCAAAAAAAGAAAAATAGTAGTGAGTGGAATGGCCAAGGAAGACACAATATTTCATTTCTTAGTCTTAAACATAACATAGAAAAGTCACAACGAACTTCATCTGTGTGGTGGGCTTAATTTGGACTGCAGCCAGACACCCACCCAGCTGCTCTCCCACTCCTCATCCTCAACAGAACAGGGGTAGAAAATAGACTGAAAACACTCGTGAGTCAAAATAAGGACAGAGAGATCACCTACCAATTACTGTCACAGGCTTGTGACAGTAGTCAACTTGCAGATTAATTTAATTTATTGACAATTAAAATGCATTTATGTGGTGAGAAACAAAGACAAAAATTAAAACAATACCTTTCTACCATCCCCACCCCTTTTTCTCAGATTCAGCTTCACTCCTTCACTCTCAAATACTCTAACTCCCCCTACAATCTGAGCATTGCAGGGGGGTGTGGAATGGGAATTGTGGTCAGTTTATGACCAGTTTGTATGTGGTCAGCTCCTCTTTGCCTCATCTTCCTCATGCTTTCCCCTGCTTCCTGTGTGGACTCCTCTCCACAGGCTGCAGCTCTTGTCAGGAGCCTGCTCCTGCATAAGCTCCCCACAGGCTGCAGCTTCCCTCAGTGTACATCTGTCTGCTCCAGCATGGAGTCTTCCACAAGCTGCCAGGTGGATATCTGCTCCAGCACGGTCCTTTATGGACTGCAGGGCAGACAACTTGCTCCATCATCGTCTCCTCCATGAGTTGCAGGGGAATCTCTGCTCCAGCATCTGGAACACCTCTTCCCCAGCTCTGACTTTGGTGTCTGCAGCATTGTTTCTCACACCTGTTCCTTTCCCCTCACTCCTCTCTGGTGTTAATGCTCTTTCTGAAATCTGTTTTCCCAAAGGCACCACTGTCTTGGCTGTGCCCCAAGGTAGGACCTCTGGAGGTGACTGGAGCCAGCTGTGTCCAGCATGGGGCAGAGCCTAGCCTCTCCTCACAGAAGCCACCCCTGCAGTCCGTCCCATTCCCCCCCCTCCCCCCCACCACACCCCAGAATCTGGTCACCTATACCCAGTTCAACCTGCCAACTCTTCCAAAACTTTGAAATTGCAGAAATAGGTGGAAATTTATCAGGAAATATGTTGATTTAGAAGGAAGATCAACATCATCTAATTTCCAAGCCTTATCTCACAGAAAGCCCACTACCATCAAGGCTCTCAAGAGAGAGATGAGACGTGCATGTAGAGAGTAGCTCATTATTTATTGCATTTACTAAGCAAAAAAAAATTGAAAAAAAAGACCTTTTTTGGACCATATCAAGGTTAGCCGTAAGCTGAGGGGCTGTTTCTTTGCAGTAGAACAAATAGTATCCTCCATTCCCAACTGTCCTTTTCAGGTCTAATGAAATGCTTCCCTAATTTCAGAATAAATCATAATGACACCAGGTAAATGTGTGAAAACAGAGAAAGTGTGTATCTCCAAAACTATTAAAAGATAAAACTCTGTATTTTAGAAAATGTAATAAGAAAAAAAAATTTATGTGTTTTAAGTAAATTCCAGCCAGTTTCGTAAATTTTGCAAAAATTCACATAATTTAAGATGGTGCAGATGTTCTACAAGTGCAATATTTTACAGTTCTACAAATGCTTTAGCTGTAACCACCTTGATCAGAGAAACTCCCTCATGTTTAAGCTGATGTGAATGTCTTTATACTGGTAAGCGTGAAAAAAGGCAGGCCTGGAAGTGGTTGTTACAGTCATTGAGCAGTGATGGGAAGAGCAGCAAATGGTGTAAAGGAAGATATATGGCAGACTCAGGATATTTTTCTCTTCTAAGGCGTTTATTAAGAAATGGCTTATTGAAAGTAATGTTCTTGTGCCAAGTTTAGACTGCTTAAAGGTGCTGCTCCATCGATTTTTTTCACATGATGTGTAAAGCCTGCATTAACATTGAATTTTTGTTCACTCTGTCCATATTATATTTCTCATGTGTAACTGAATGGATCACATGGAACCCTTCAACTATATGTATTTTTCTCTTAAAAGTATTACCAAGCTTCCTGTGTTCTTTGACTTTGTACATAAAAGCCTCACAAAGAAATCAGAGAACCTTGACATAACAATTATTTATGGACCAATATCCTTAAAATATGACCATAAACAATTCATGAAAGGACATAAAGGTTAAAGACACAGGTCTATGAATGCTAATTCAGGCAAAAAATGGTATAAAGCTTCAGGATAGTTTTTTATCACATAAATCGTTACAGTTCGCGGACCTCAAATTGCAACAGTTTCACATACTGTTGGCTTTGATCCTGAAAGAAGCAGGGGCCTGATGAAGCTGTTTCTGTCAATTACACTAGTTGTACAAATTCATTGGCTTGTATAAATTTAATTTAAATAAAATGCATGGTGGAGAGTTATCACAACGATTCTTTAATTCTGCTCACTTCAAATTATAGTTTGATGTTTTTGTCAGAAAGGTCAGAAATATAGCACTGCTGAGTTGGACTTTATTTAGATATTTTGGAGTAGCTTGTATTCTGAAAGGTTTTAGCCAGCCCATTCAATTTCACTATCACATAAATTCGTGAACTCTGGGACACAGATAGAAATAAGATAGGAATTCCATTTCAGGGAAAGAGAAGAATAAGACATTTTCATTTTGCAGATGATGAAGAAAGAAAGAGCCTTTTTGAGAATAAAGGATTACTGCATTTGTAATTCTTCAGTCCACACAATGGTGTCATAATGCTCTAGAAAGACTGGCGTTACCTTTAACAAATGTTTGAGGTGAAAACTCTTTCAGACAACATAGCCATCGATTTAGTAGACACCACGTATTAAATAAAATGCTTAAGCTTATAGCTTTAGACATACGTCTAAATGCCACACTGAGTGTTTGCAAAACAGCGATGCACTTAAGCTTAAGCTTAAATATTTTAATCCTCTGGGACTTTAATGAATACCTCTCTGATAATCTTGACCTAATATGAAATTATCACTTTCTCTAGAGATTACTAGCAGTTCAGTTAAACTGCTTTTTCTCAACTGCAGATGTGAAATAAAATCCTTTAGAGACTGAGTGTAAACCAGAAATTATTCCTCAGAGACATGAACTGAAGTCTGAGATAAGAAAAGCTCAGATTTTTATGCACTCAGACACCAAAACTCAGTGGATGCAATATAATATTGCTTGCATTTTCTGTGAAATTTCCTTTTGTGTTTACTGCCTCCCATTCTTTGAGTAATTAGCTTCTTGGCATAAGACACATCGATGACAAACTGTTCCTTTGAAAGTTGTACTATAAAAGAATCCACGAAACAAAATTCACAGATTAAAAATTTCATGGCATGAAAGACCCTCCTAGTGTGTTACATGCTTGCTTTGTTACATACTTGCTTTGCCTAGACAGACACAGAAAGTTCCGAGAGGTTAACTGCCCCTTTCTCTAAAACATTCAGTCTTTTCTACTATAACAGGTATAGGCCTCTATTGATTCTTATAAAGGGAGTAACAGAAGCTGAAGTAAACGAAGCATGTTATTGCGTATGTTCCCAAACATCTGAAAATCAGAACCAGCTCATATGGCTCTACAAACTGGTAAAAAACTATGACTAGTGTGCAGAGTGCAGAGTTTTGAACTACAAAGTATTTATATTTATTTACTCAAAAAAATGTACTTTTTGCTTTGCTTTAACAGACAGCATTTTACAGGTATAGCTTGATAGAGGCAGTATCCACACACATAAGCATAATCTTGCACCTAAACTCAGACTGTTTTCAAACAGAACTCGAAATTGCTGCATATGGACACATGTGCAAGTTAGCTGTATTTTTTTATATCACGGTCTGTATATCCACCAGTTCTGAAATTCAGACATAGGCTTTGAAATAGGATCATTTGAAAGAAACATACAAAATTACTTTATGACCTGGAATTTCTTTAAAACATTTATTTTTTTATTTGCAGTTGGTTCTTTTTTTGTTTGTTTGTTTAAAAAAATTAAAAAAGATAAAAGAAAAAAGAAAAAAGGAAAAAGAAAAAAGAAAAAGAAGAAAAAGAAGAAAAAAGAAAAAGAAGAAAAA